>JAQGAF010001121.1:0-35174 GCA_034687865.1 Kryphioiulus occultus | reverse complement strand
GGGTTGATGGATTACACCCCCCTGCCACATGGCACATCTGTGCTGACTGCAGGGTACTGAGTTGAATTGAATTGAATGATTACATCATACTTGAACGCCCGCATGGCAGTTTGACACAATTTAGATGTTATCATCAAATTGGACGGCATGCTTTTATAACTTTTGCTCGTTGATGCTGAAACATTATAATCTGCCATTGCCTGAAAGTTTTTTGAATTATTGGGCTAACTAGACCTCCTACCTGTCATCATTTCAACACTCCTTCCCAAAGATGATGACATAATAATTGAACGTCCCATATGGTGTTTAACACATTTTGGATGTTGTCATAAAATTGGTCACCATGCTTTTATAACTTTTGCTATTTGATGTTGAAACAGCAGAACCAGCAATTGCCTGGAGGTTTTTGAATTATCAGGTTACCGCATTTGCTAGTTAGACGCCCCCACACCTGCCATCATTTCAACACCCCTTCCCAAACTTGATGACAATATTTAAGGTCCATATGGTGTTTGAACACATTTTTAATGCTGTCATAAAATTGGACAGCATGCTTTTATAACGTCTGTTATTTGATGCTGCTACAGTAAAATGAGCCATTACCTGAAAGTCAATTTCAAAGGGCAACTTCCAAAGGTTCTCTTCGATAGCATCAAACGACAGGAAAATTGTAGGTAACTATGTAAATTGTATTGAAAGGAATCTGTCCTCAAACATCCGGTGAATGTATCAAGGACAAAAATGTAATGATGCTAACATTAATTTCATGACATTTCCATGATTTCCATGATCTGAATTTCATTTCATCACTAGAATACCTCTCCCCACAGATGATGACATAATACTTGAACGTCGCAAGTGGTGTTTCGACACATTTTGTATGTTATAATTTAAGTTGGACAGTATTTGTGATAGCTTTTCTTCTATAATGCCGCATCAGTGGAATGAGCATTGTCTGAAGGCGAATTCCAAATGAAAACGAGAAGTTGTTTGACTTAAATGGCATCAAACGACAAACAATTTGTTGGTAAAAAGGACAATTTCTTTGAGAGGAACCTGACTGAGTGAATGAATCAAAGGCAACAATGCCATGATCCTAACATTAATTTCAAGATATTGTCATGATTTCTATGATCTGACTGATGGGATCTGAAGAGTGATTGCTCTGAGTCTAAAGGGTATATTATGGTTTTTGCATATACATGTAAATAGGTTTGGGTGGAAAGTGGCAACAATTCCATGATCCTAACATTAATTTCACGACTTTCCCATGATTTCCATCACTCTGCAGATCATAATCAGTCAGATCAGGCCATTGCAAAGTCCTGAAATTAATGTTAGGATCATGGCATTCTTGCTACTATCCGCCCACACTTATTTACATGTAAACCACGACATACTAGCGTACAGTGCCGATTATAATACCATGGTATACTATGCATGTTATAATCGGCACTGAACGGTATTTAGACTCAAAACATCCTTCTTCAGAGTCTGAAGGGTATGTAATGGTTTACAAGTAAATAGGTTTGGGTGTGAAAGTTGCAAAAATTCCATGATCCGAACATTAATTTCCTTCATGACTTTACTATGATTTCCATGATCTGACTGCTTATGCCCAGAAGATCGAATGCTTTGAGTATAATGGGTATGTTATGGTTTACACGTAAATATGCTTGGGCCTGCAAGTTGCGAAAATTCCATGATCCTAACATTAATTTCATTCATGACTTTGTTATGATTTCCATGATCTGATTGCTTATGCTCTGAAGAGTGATTGCTTTGAGATTGCTTATGATTTCCATGATCTGACTGGGTATGCTCTGAAGAGCGATTGCTTTGAGTCTAATGGGCATGTTGCGGTTTACATGTAAATAAGTTTGGGCGGAAAATGCTTCGCAGTTTATTCTGTTTATTCTGTCGTGGCTTGTCTGATGAGCCTCAAAAGACATTGTTCACGATCAATGAAATTTATGGCCGCCTCCGCAATCTTGGGATACAATTGAAGACCATGCATCATTTCAGTAATGCGGTTTGCAATTATACATTTCACGCATCGGCGTCTGGAATAGAAATCGTCCATTTACGGATAATGATGCCATTAAGTCGCCAAGTGTTTTCCAGGGCCATATATTCCAGAAATTCATTTTCAGGTTTTTCTCCTCCATCGTAGGGCCCAACACGTACATGGCTCAACAGGAAACCTTGATTCGCATAATCAGCATTTCAAAAATTGCGTGCAGCCTCCATAAAATTCGAGATTTTAATATACATTTGCTGTACTGTGCGCTCAGTCAATGAAGGATTAAGCTTTAAATCAATGAAGCAAGCAGTGCTAACCTGCAAATACCAAAGTTCATTCTTCCGCTCCAGTTCTGCCATGCCGAGCTACCAGAAGTGCATCAAGTGCGTGCTCAAAATGTGACATGCCCCGAGAAAATAAATCCAAAAAAACTTAGCGCACGGCATTCTGCAAATAAATAATTCGGCGAATATTTCTAGACCACTGAGCTGAGAGAGCATGCATGGGAGAGAGGGCCGATATAGATCTGTCTGTGCTGCCACGACTGCTGCAGAGATTCGAGATGTGGAATACACATGGCTAATTTCACCAATTTAAATTGACATCTTTCTAATGCCGGATATAATAGAGAGTTTCAGCTTCACGTTAGACGTGAACGTCACGAAAACGGGTGACGTCACGTGTAGCATTGTAAATCAATGGGAGCAGATCTCGTGCATGGAATAAATCTGGAAATAAATGGCGAAAAATTTTTTGACGTGTATAGCTTTCGCTATCTTTTTTATTTTCATCGAAAATTTACCTTTAAAAGAGATTTCTTTGTCATTTATTTGAAGCTATATATGTACCGAACATTTGGGTGTAACATGTTACGCGAATTACTCTATAATTCAATATTGCTGGTAAAAGGCATGAACGTGAGCTTGCTCATTTTCACGTCGAAAACGCCGTTTTTGACCGTGGACGCGCACGTGGATAATGTCACGTGATTTTCTCCCATTCATCAGCAATGCTAAAAAAGATTGGCGTCACGTTCACGTTTAACGTGGGGCTGAAACTCTCTAATATCCAAATAATTTGACAAAAACGTGTACAATTTACACACAAAATGTATCTGCCTAGCCCATATGCAGTCATCCAGAGTACTTACACAAATAAAATTTTCAACTTCCCTGACTTTTCCCAGACTTGTCCAGGTTTTAGGAAAGTTTTCCTTGACTTAATCAAAAGTTGTCTATTGAAAAAATTAAAACAAATTCACCCATTACTGACAATGTCATCTATCAATTCAAAAACTGAAAATCTTAAATGTTTTTTCTCAAACCAGCAATCGCATTCAGTCGCATAACTGTGACTAGATATGACCTCTTTGGAGCAGCATCACAAACAAGCTCAATTCATCATTTGATGTTATGGTAATTTCAGGCAGGCATTACGCTGATGCAAGTTTCCCTGACTTCTGCATGAAAATTGACAATTTCTTTGACTTTTCCAGGTTGTTCCAACTTCCCTGACTTTTGCATGTACATTTCAAATTTCCCTGACTATTCCAGGTTTTCCAGGTCAGTGGACAGTCTGTCATCGCTAATCTCGTAACAATGCATTAATCCTTGCTCCAAATGTGCACAAAATGCGTTATGAATATTTCAATTCTACTCATTAGTTCGGGTAGAATTGAATGACCCCTGCTCCAGCTGTCGCAATTTATCCTCGTATTTTTATTTTTCATCTGTCGTCTTTTGTGTTATCTCGTTTTATTTGTTATTGTTTATGCCTAACTTTGTCTAACCAAACCTAACCTAGCCTAGACTAACCTAAAATAGGTTAGGAGCCGTTAGGAGAAGCCCACTTCTCATTGTGTCTACGGCAGAGCAGGGTAGCAGGGAATGTTACCTAGTATACAGCCAAATTCCCTGATCTTTTCATTGATGAACGCATCTGCTATGGAATTATCGATAATATACCACGTTTCACCAAGTTACTAACCATGGTTACTAAAAAACCACACAACTGACCTACTGTACATTATCATTACACGTACATGTATACTGTAATCAATCCATAGATTTTCCTAATATAAAAATCTTATTTGACATGCTATCTCTTCCTTTTCCAGTTCATGCATTTTAACCATTTTGCGCTACGAGAAAGCCTTGAGATTAGCTCTTATTTTAACCATCCAGCCAATTTAACCCATTTTAAATTCCCTGAAGATTGCTTTATTTTTTAATTCAAATTTCCTGATAATACCTCGTACATTTGAATTCGCTGGCAGTGTGGTCACCCTGTCGCATGACAACAAGACTGAATGCAGCATAGTGAGCATTAGTGACAGTGTAATGTGTCACACAAAATTTCCCTCGCAATATGAGAATAACATACAAAATGAAGGATGAATATGAAGACATCAATTTCTGAGGTAGTCTGACATCCTTCGCCATGCTTCTGTCAATAACTGATAACGCCTATTTCATCTTTTCAGCGTTATCATTCCAACTCCTCCCACATTCTACTGGCTTTCCATGCCTATTTATAGGCCGTTCCAGCATCACATCAGCCCTGACTTATCTTAATTATCCAAAAATATTTTTCTCCTTTCATGGAGTTTAATTCACATCAAGACAACCGCTCCAATAATTGGAATTTAGAAACGTTTGGTTGCCATGCCCATGCCATGGAGGCTGAGCAGTGTTTATTGTCCAATGATGCACCACTCGACTTTCTTCAGCAAATCGATATTCATGCTTGCAGAAATAAGGTCAACATGTCTGCTTAAGTGCTTGCTAACAACGAATTTAGGTCTTTGGTGGGCCAGGGACAGCTTCTGTCGCAATCCATTATCACACCAAGTGTCAAGTTCAAAAAACAAGCCTGGGTCGATGGAACCGTTTGGGGTTAGCAGTTAACATGGTGAATAAATCATGGGCCAGCACCATCCATTCAGAGTTTTGTTTTGCGAATTGGGTATTCAAATTGCATGGGTTGGATCAATTGAGCGACTCGAGATTTGCATTATTTAAAGGGTGATTTCCCTTACATGTAAGCGCATTGGGATTAAAGGAAAAATATTTACCCAACGAATTCAACTTAACAAAATGATGGAGGGTAGCCGATCTGGAAAACAAACACTGGTCTACATGTACATGTATATGTAGGTGTCCTTAGTTGACTCCAGACAAATCGGACTGATCATCAATTTTCGATTTTTCGGCAGCTTTGCACGCCATTAGGAATTGGCAATGGCAAAGACTGCCTTGAAATTGCTCGATAAGCTAATTAATAAGTTTGTTCGGCTCTACGAACTTTCCCTGGATTACGTATAAGCGTATTATGCTCATAAGCCGTTAATTATTTCAACATTACGATCAACAAATGCATAATCACAGAGGAAAATTTGCATGCTTCCAGCATACGAAAACTGAGGGATAAACGTTTGGGGACGTTCAAATATTACATGAAGGTCATCACATTTTGACGATTTTTGGACCCCAAAATGAGGAATTAATCAATGACAAACCGCTTTTTGATTTTGCCTAAAATTTTGATGAGAATGATGAATTTAGCTTATAATAGTAATAATTAAGGAATAAAATATAAAACAATATGTACATGTAGACGAAATTGTTTACCAAACTGGTTTCCTAAATGATGGATTTTAAACCAAATTTTATAAATCAGCAATGACGGCATCATCATTTGGCTGATCCCAAAGATGCTGACATAATACTTGAACGCTGCCTTGAGCATTGGTTTTAGCTAAAGACTTGCATGTAAGGGCCATGCATAAACCTCGTCCAAGATGGAGTGAGGCAGGGGTTCACAAAAATCGAGAGATCATAGCCTAAAGGGATGGGGGTAGGGCAGAGCATAATAGTTCCCGAGATCAGTGAAACCTTTCTATAACGACCACTCGGGGAAGTGAGTATCTTTTGCAGAGTATTGATGACTAGTGTTCAGTAAAACGACCTTCGAGCATGAGTGGTACAGATTTCTTACTTCATCTCTAAAACAAGACGAAGATGTCCTTTTAAAAGAATGGCATAACATTCCAACTGGTGCTAATCAATTCCAAGAAGGATAAAGGCTGCATCGAAGGTAAAAAAAATTAATGAAATTATGGGTGTGTTAGTCAATTTCACATGTACAGGGGCTCCCAGTGAAAATGATACATCTGCATTCGACTACTGTATTTGCAGTTAATAATCAAAATTTACTAAGGAAATACAATTTCAAAGTGGATAATAATGCTATATGTATTTAATTACATATCAAAGAGCAAATAAAAAACCATCGACGTATAAAAGTAATGAAAAGCTAAAAAACTATTCGCGAAAATCAATGTCACAGTGAAAATGGTACAGTCATCTATAGCGAAATCAGTCATTGATATCATTGCATTTTAGTATTTGGTTGGTAAATCCTTCTGTCGTCTGATGTCCTGCATAGGATTTGGATACGATTTTACAAGTTTTTTAATGTAATTTGGACTGATTTTGTCCCATTCTCCATGCAGCACTTTTTAAACTAATTTTTGTTGGAAATTTAGTGTTTCCTTATTTTCATCTACTGATTGGTCCAAGGAGTCTTTATAATGTTTAAATCTGGTGATTGAGGTGGTGTTTTAAGGACTTTTCGATAATTGTATACTCACCATTCATTGACTATATGAGATGTATGTTTTGGATCATGATACTATCCCATTAAAATTATTTTTCCTGAGAACAATTCTACACAAATTTTTCCTTAAAAAGCCAATGGAATAGAATAAAGTCAAGTCCATAGACGAACTAATTCATTACATTTGTAACATTAAAAATGTTCCAGATTCCCCTATTATAACATGAACTGTTGACTGTATCATTTTCACTGTGACATTGATTTTCGTGAATATTTGATTACTTTTATGCGTCAATGGTTTTTATTTGTTCTTTGCTATGTAATTAAATACATATAGCATTATTATCCACTTCGAAATTGTATTTCCTTAGTAAATTTAGATTATTAACTGAAGATACGGTAGTCGAATGCAGGTGTATCATGTTAACTGGAAGCCACTGTATACGCTGGAATGAGGCGTACAAAAGCGGCTATTGTGGGTGGTATGAGGTGTTCAAAAGTATACTTTTTAATGCACGTTATTGACACTAAACAGAGCAAGACTGGAATAAATAACAAATGTGCGGTAAACAACACAATACAGGTAGATGAAAACAGAAAATTGTATTTTCATTGCAAACAGGAAGAGAATTTTCTCAGGAATGAAAGATCAATTGTCCATAAATGTGTTGCGATGACATCCAGCAACATGAATTTACTTTCCCTTCAATCATGCAGCAAACAGCTATTAACTTTCATATGACTTAAGCACCACTGTGTCAGGATTTGAAGATGCATTTCATAATTCAAGAGTGGGTTCAAAATTCCCACTTTAATCAGTCCCAGTCGATAACAAATTTTGAAAATGATTTAGAAAGTTATTTGCCTCACATCTAAAAGAAGGACATTGGTAAACATCATACATTTTCAGAAACCTTTCCACTGTGCCATGCTCGTTGGTGCTCCAAATAAAAATCCGAACTGTCGGTTTTGGAAACGTGCCACTTTAATTGGTCAAGTGCCAAAAAAGTGTGGTCTTTGCAGAATCGGAAATAAAAACGAATCTGGCGTCATTTGAGCGCAGGTTTACCAACCTTCAGAACTGAGACAAAGTTTCAACGTTATTATGACAGTCCTTATTTTTCTCATTTTGGTTGAATAGTTTACTTATGAACCGCAGCTGTCGCTCAATTTTTGAGATTGTTGATTTTTCTGGCGCTATAAATACGTATTTTGAGGTGAAGGTTTATACTGAGACTTGGGTATCATTATTTTTAGCATAGCACAAGAAAGCCAGTGTGCAGTACATAGCAGTATAATGCAATATTACAGAGCGATCAAAGTCCTACCCTCATTACAACAACTAATTTTTAAAAATGTCAGAATTACAAGGCTCCAAATAATAAACTTTGGGAAGGGTAGAAAAACTTAAGTTTTTGTTTTCATGGATACCGTATGGTTCACATTGACATGTTTACTAATGTCTGAAAATGAAATTTCCTTAGTTTTCCAGGTCTCCAGGCCATATTCTCATTCTCCAGGTTCATCCCACATTTATTGACAAAAATGTTTAATAATATTAATAATATATGAATGTGATTGGCGAAAGTTTTGAAACATATCTCAAATGACGAATTTTAACACATTTATATAATAAAAATGATTCAGAAATATTAATTTCAGAGGGCATATTAAGAATAAAATAAAAAATATATCACCAATAATGCAACCTGGTAGATTTTTCTTAATAAATGGCCACAATAAACACAAAATATAAGTTGGCACTGAAAAATCCCAAGTTCCAATTCAAATTCCTCGAGCTTTCCAGGTTGAATATAAAAATCCTTGAGGCTTCCAGGTTTTCCAGATTTTCCAGGTTGATAGTCATCGTGTTTTTGTGAAGTGTGATTTTTTAAAAAATTTGGAGGAAACTTGCACCTCATTTTTTCATTTTTTTGTGTAACTTGTGTTTTATTTTTGTAATGAGGGAAGGACTTTATGATCACCATGTACACCTGCAGAACTTTCATCTGGGGCTTTCTAGTCCCAACACTGGAATTTCCAAGCGGTCAATAATGCAATTTGCCAAAATCTATACGCGAATAAGGTTTCAACATCGACTATTGATGCGAGTTGATCCGCCAATATATTTCCTTAAACCAATCTTTTTCTGGCTTCAAATGAAACTGATCTTGAATCAGGTTCAAGGTCAGCCCCATGGCAACGTATGACGTTGCCGTAAAAGTACTGTGGCAGTTTTTAAGGTTTCCAGGACTACTTCCACATCCTGTACAATTGCATACATGTATATCCGATAAAAAGCAATCATATATGCACGGGGACATCAACGAAGATCATTATTTGTCTAATAAATTGGCTAGATTTAGCTTTGTGGTTTCTATGGTTTCTGGTATCTTATTGGCAGCTGGCAGTCACTTATGGGTGATGCAATGTGTATGGGTTCTCCGAAAACATCGAGCAGAGGGATTAACTTTCATGATAAACGACCTACACTGGTTGAATTTCTAAAAATTTAAGAAAATACAAATATGGAGTGCCCCTTGATTTTTAATACTTAGCAATCATTGATAGCACGCCTGTTATGATATGCAGCCCCTTGATAGGTGCAGGAAAAATTTGTTGCTGGGCAAGGTCAAGTTATTTATGCATCCTATGCGAACTAAATTATATTTCCCCATGAAATCCTTGCCACCCCTAATCCTTTCCGTTTCGCAGCCTCATCAGATAAAACTATTAATTATTAAAGTCTGATAATAAATTCGGGGAATCTGCATCCACGCAACCTGCTGAATTATGAATTTAGGCGGTTTATTTTGCGTTGCAGTCACCCAGACTGATAACGTTTATTTTCATCCTGAAACGTGGGTAGCGGTAAAACGCCATAAGTACGCATTTAAATTGCATTCATACAGAATTTCATTTATTTATTAATACGCCAGTATAACCTGGCAGATAGAGCATTGAAAGAAACTCGCATGTGTGTTTCAGGTAAAGTTTGCTGAAGACATCTACATGTACGATCAGGGTTGGTTGCTTGCACTTTTTTCGCCATTTCTCCCACCCACATCAGTCCATGTAAAATTCATGTACAAATGATGTGCAGGGATTCAAGGCTCAACGCTGCATGTTGCTCAATTTAACGATAAAGGTTTTTCGAAATGGCTAGCATACAGCGCATAGCCAAACCGACAAAATAACCTAAACTAGATAGTATCAAATAGCCACAACCCAAACAGAAACGTTATTTGTCGACCCTCGCCAGTCATGACGTATTATCCACCAAGACTCAATCTACTCAATCCACCAAGACTCAAGTTTTTATTGTGGTCAATTTTACGAGCAAAGTTTCTCGAAACTGCTTGCAAGCCTAATCAAACAGACAGAAAAGCAAAGTTACCAGATTATCCAATAACCATCATCCAAATAGCAACACGACATCAACAATCAATCACCTTGCTCACCATGACTCAAGTGTACATGGTGCTCAATTTTACGAGAAAGATTCTCTTGCAAGCCTAGGCAACTAGACAAATAACCACCAACCCAACATTACTGGTCGACTCTCGTCAGTCATAACACAAGCAATCAATCATAACTTCTTCACCAAGTCAACACAGTGCTCAATTTTAAGAGAAACGTTTCTCAAAATTGATGGCAAGTTTAGTTAAACAGACAAAAAGAGCCTATCAAGTGAGCAAATTATCAAATAACCATACCCCAAACACCAGTCTACCCTCGTCAGTCATGAAATAATTGCCAATTACCATTTTCACCAAAACCAAAGACAATATGGCGCTCGAGTTTGCCAGAAAGATTTCAAGCATATAGCCAGATTAGAAAAACCCAAACAGCAACATTATTGGTCGACCCTCGTCAGTCATGACTCAAGGCATCAATAATCAATCACCTTGTTCACCAAGACTCCAGTCTGCAAGTTGCTTGATTCTACAAGAAAACTTTCTCGAAATTGCTTGCACGCCGATTTAAATTGAGAGAAGAGTCTAAAGATGGGCAGATTATCAAATAACACTTCCCAAACAGCAACATTATAGGTCGAGTCTCATCAGCAGGGCTGCTCATCAGTCATGTCACCAATCATCAATTTGTTTAAAAAGACTTGAGTCTTGGTGATGATTGGGTGATGATTGGTGTCATCAATGTGCTTGATTTTACAGAAATATTTCTGGAAATTGCTCGCAAACCTAATCAAATAGACAATTAACAATCACCCAAACAAACTGTTATTGTTCGACCCTAGTCAGTCATGATATCAATAATCAATCACCTTCACCGAGTTTACATGGTGCTCAAATGTATGAAAAACGTCTCTCGAAATTACTTGCAAGGCTAGTTAAATAGACATAAGATCATAAATTGTGCAGACTGTCACATAACCATCAACATTAGGCCTATTGGTCGTCCCTCGCCAGTCATGACACCAATATAATCAATCACTTTTTTCGTTGTGGATTATTTTCCATTGTCTTCCAAGGAATGGCAAAAACGGATTATTCCGAAGGATTCTTAGTTGTAACGGTGTCCATGATGCCTAACGTAGTCCACGCAACTCTGCACATGAGCGATGGCAATTAACAGACAAAAATTAGAAAAACTCGAGGGGGATTCATTTTCTGCATGGCGTCCCGTGCTGATTATCGTTTCTTTCAATATAATTTTCGCATGAATAATTAGCAGCGTCGATTTGTGTCAATAGCGAGCGATCGACATGCATTTTCGATCACGCAAATGCTTTTCAGATGCGATACTAGGCTTGGGGGACCTGCACGAGTTCTGAAAGCCAGAATGCAAACAAGCCATTCACGATTTCCGTACTGAGTGAAAGATGGGAATTGCAGTCGAAGAAATGTTGACATATACACGCATGAGAATGCAAACTTGCATTTGCTCATGCAGATGAATCTGTTGATAGTACTTGCATCTGCATATGCTAATTTGAGCTGTCATTTACATGAACATTTACATGTCATTTACATGGAAGAAAGGCAAAATCAAAATTATTTACTGTAACTTTCCCAAAAGTTGGGGCAACCATCTTGGAAAATGGCCACAGGGCAGCCATCTTGGTACCTAGAACTGGCAACTTGGTAACTGGTAAATTTGTATCTAGTACTTTTTTTTCTTATGCTAATTTGGGATGACATTAAAACGCAAAATCAAAATTATCAAACTTTCCCAGAAATTGGGAACAACCATCTTGGAAAATGGCGACAGGGGCAGCCATCTTGGTAAATGGCTGCCAAGTGCGAATAATTCCACATTGGATAGGATTAGTGTTTGTGAAAATTCAGAATCTCTTCTGGCAAAAAGACAACATGCATGCACTGCGAAAATGGATTTCACTCCATTAGGATGGATCCAAAGCCGGGTTTGGCATAAACAAAATCGTTATAAGACAATTCAATTGAACGAAGGCAAGGCGAGAATTGCGTCGCCTTCCTGAAACGAATGAAAAGCACACAAAATAATCAATTGCTTTAAGTCAAAAGCGGTTTTTGGGATTTAACAATAACGTAGCATAAAGACACGAGTACAGGAAATATCAGCCCCATGAATATCCTTTGTGCTGCATAATCTTGTGATATGGTCATGAAGCAATTTTCAATTTATAAACCGGGATGACTACTTTGAGGAAGTGAAATCCTAGAATCGAAGAATTCTATTCCAATTTTATCCTCGTACGATTTCTGCACCTGCATAATCTTGCATAATCAAACACCACCAACTGAGAATCATATTCCGATAAATATATTTCAACATTAGCCTACATAATGGCGATCAAAAGTATGACTGTATGAATCGTCCTTGCTCGTGGAATAAATTGTAGAATGACCCACGCCTTATTGTTTTAAACACCCATTCCAATTCGCTTAGTTACACTATCATTATGCCTAAGGGACAGTTTATAAACCGTGCATAAATGACGTATAAGGTTTGAGGATGGTAGGGGTTCATAAAAATCGGTCGATGAAGAGGGGGTTTGGGGTCAGGAAGGTCGAGCGTGCGATTTTCTCTTGTACACCACGAGTTAAACAGTTCCCAAACACAGTGAAACCATTCTATGATGACCACACAGGAACATGTGTGAGTTTGTAGAGTTGAGCCATATGGCCTTAGTTCACACATTGCAAAATTTATAATAGAATTTGTCAGTTGCTTTGGTGGCAAAATCTCCATATTTGAACAGTTTCGAGAATACAGCCTTGTCCACACCTAGGAACCGTTTCCTAGAAACATGATTTCTGGAAACAGATTTCCTTAAAAATGTTTTCACATTTCTTGCAAGGAAACATGCTACATGAACAAGAAACCTATTGCATGAAAAAGGCCTGCAATGCTTTCTCAAACCTGCTTCCATGTTTAAATGCGTAAGTAATTTGAGGAAATTGTTTCCAAAACCATGTTTCTAGGTAATGTTTCCTAGGTGTGGACAAGGCTTTAGAGTAAGGTAGGTCAACAAATTTCTTACTCCAACATGTTTAAAGCAACTCAAGATGACCATATAAATAAATTATGCAAAATTACCTTATATACAATCTTAAAGACGTGTACATGTAAGAACTTATTCCAAGAAGGACTGGGGCTGAACTGAGGGCAAAAACACAAAATTGATAAAAAGATGTGTCTGTAGTATTTCCATTATTTTGTCCAACATTAAAGGCCATTCATATTGTTTTGTGGAGACAAGAAGCCCAAAAGATGCAATGCACCAAAATTTAACTGCATGTACAGTATGTTTACCGCATTTTCGAACATTGGCGAAATGACTACTGTATTTTTCAAAAAGTGTTTCCATTACGAAACATCATGTAACAAAATTTGCGCAACGTGGGTGGATTAAATTGCGCAATATTTACATTAATGATTTTCCTTTATTCCAGCTGTTATTCATGAGCAATTCGAATGGATGCAAGCTTTGCAATGCTTGTGATAGCGCTATGGAATGTTAACATCAACTAATAAATGTTACATACAGCATTTCATGCCTCGCCTAGCAACGTTGCATGGAAAATTTTATAACTCAAAAGCGATAAAAACCAGCAGTCTTTGGTACTTCATATCGTCACTCTCTTAATTTACGATTCTTCAAAACTGGATCGTCTCGAATATCAGCTTTAACTTAGTTTTCTCGAGTGATTGCAGACTCGTATTTCATTTTGAGCATAACGTTTATCAGACCAGACGTTACTGTTGATAGTCTTCAGACTTTCAAGCAAATTGGTATATGGTTAGATGAGCATCCAATCTCTGTCACAACCTTCGACAACACATGGATCATATTTCAAAGAATTTAGGCAGCTAACGAACCACTTGCAGAAAGAATTAAAACAAATTGCTTTGGCTAGCTTATTTTCCATTTGAGTAGCAATATCAACTAGCTATCAAGCAACAAATTTCACCAGAAGTTCAAGAAATTTTAGCTCACAGCTTACCTTCCACACGCGTTTGTCATCCAACACCTCTGGTATTTCCAGCAAAACGCCTGTGTCAAATAACGCAGCCACGAAGCTGTGGGTCAAAACAGCAGTGACCCAAAGATACACCTTGAAGAAAGCAAGACGTGTGAGTGATTCGGTTAAAAATTACTTTTTCTCCTATTCCCCTCAATCACGTGACTAGCCGAGTTAAAGTTTCGCGGTTGGTCACCTTGCAACAAAAGCTTGCAAAGACGTGACTAAAACCACGCAACTGGCTCTGAAAACACGTCCATGACCTCCTGCCTTTTGTTGGCAAAGGGCCTCTGGTGCATTGACGGTAGGAGGTAGAGAGATGTTCAATCATAATGCATTTCAAAAAGCATTCTTGAGCAGCTTTTCAGACAAATTTCAAAAACACTTATCCCCACTGGAGCAGAGGCTTCTAGGCACGTCATGAGTAATGTGAGTTACTGCTTGAAAGCAAGGAAATGAGGCTCGTTTGTCAAGTGATCTAAATTCAGGTGAATAATATTGACTGAAACGCAACCAGACAGACTCGAATTGTAGGTCATCTTGTAACTTCATTTTGCAAATGGGCCGTTAATTGCACAGTTTGTCATCTACAGTGTAGGCCTATATGTACAGTAAATGCACCTTATTGTGCCATAAAATGGCTGCACTGTAATTGTGCTAAACTGAATGCCCTAACTTTTAATCCATTTGCAATGTACCAAATTTCGCATTTAGTTCAGCTACAGAGTTTCCCCGAGATGAAATATTTTCAACTCCCCTGACTTTTCAGGTTTTAAAACGAATTTCCCTTACCTCTCTAACTACTGAAAATAAAATAATAGTGCCGAGTGCATATGCCAACATAAGGAATGACAAGTTTATTGTGTGTTACAGATGAACAGGAAATAAAGCACTCAATTTCATCAGGAAACAGCAAATGTAACTTTTTTTAAATTGACAATTTCATCATTAATTTCTTTCACAGAATTGCTTGTTATTTCTTGAATTTTGTGTTAACCAATAACTAGCTATTAAAATGTTTTATTTTAGTTGAAGTTCCATGTATTTTTCATAATTAATCCATGTTCCCTGAATTTTCCCAGACTTTTGTAGGCTTTTCGGATTTTCCAGACATTTCGAGGTTTTCCAGTTTGGTAGAACCCTGTATTTGTATCGCACCTTATACATAGACAAGAGATAGAATGCACATTTGTATTAGCAAACAGCACATTTAGATTAGTTTTTTTTAAATGGACAATGTCATCATTAATTTCTTCCACATAATTGTTTGTCATCTCTTGATTTTTGTGTTAACGAATAACTACATGTAACTATGTAAAACGTTTTACTTATGTTGAATTTCCCGACTTTTTCAAAATAAATCCATTTTCCCAGACTTTTCCAAATTCCCTTACATTTCCAGGTTTTCCAGGTCGGTGAGTAAATTCAAGTAAATGCCTTGAATTATTTCCATGTATTTCAAATGTACCAACGGTCCACGATCCTTTGCCTCTGAATTTTGAGTTTCATCCATCCTTTGCATACATTTTATTCCATACACTCCATACAATTTTTGCTTCAAACTTTTCTCACGAAGCTTTTTCATAATAACATGCTTTCAACATGCATTCATAATGTAATGTTATAGATGTGGGTCAAAATTAAAATATTTCACAGGATCTGTTCCCAAAAGGGGTGAGCTATTCGCAGACCTATTCTTATCCCAAGATGTTGTTGGTCTGACAGGTTGCTGAGATTCCATACAATTTTTCCTTCAAACTTTTTTCGAGAGGATTTTTCATAATAACATGTTTTCGAAAGGGGAATCAGGTTTTTTGCAATCTGTCACAGGATATTCCAAATGCCAGCAGCATTGCGTCCAACGTTTTGCTTGGTTTTTTGCTGAGGGGTTCCTTCTTTGTTAAAATCATGAAATGCGTTTAATAAAGACGTTGAGAAAAAAGTTTGAAAACATCGTGCAATCCCCTATTTTATGGCTGAATTCAGGCTTTGAGGTCGTGACTGGTTAGATCCAAATGTCCAACAGCAACCAAAAACATGCATCCATAATGTTGGGTATAAATAATTGTATGGTTATTGTTCCATGTCCAACCCTCATTAAATTCAGCATCCTTATCCTTAAAGTATTAATGGGAATCAAAGATAAAGGATGAGCAAAGCAGCAACTTGTTTGCCATGGATAAACTGAGTAAGCTCCGCAAAGGCACTGCTGGTCTTTTACAAAGCACACAGCGTGTGTTTACCCAGACAACAGCTTTTTGTGCCTTGCAGACTTTTCTCAGAACTGCCATTTTCCCCCAACCAGCTAACCAACCAATCCATTCTAGAGATTGTTGCATGGAAATGTCCATGACGTCAGCATGGCAGCTTCCCACGACATGTAACTGGTTGTACTCCACAATTACGTCCAACTACAGGAAACTCTGCTAACTATATGTACATAAGAGCATGTCAAATCACCATTGCAATCCATGCTATGCGGCACCTCAAAATATCCATCGTGTTATTGCCTGTCATCGGAAACAAGTTCGCCAATTGGACCTCAATCGATTACATTGCACACAATTTCCGTCCTGGAACAGGAAATTCAATTGCGACCCACTTGCGAGTTACATCACAGGAGGGATAGGAGAAGCCATCAATTTTCGCAGCTGTTCGATTTGCCCATGCTATGTTACAATGCAGTACACATGTACGCAGTGCATAGTAAAGTGTTTCAAACAAGACATATGACTTGAGTTACTAACTCGTCATGGGCTCAGCAAGGGACATTTATCAGTAGATCTGAAAACATGTATTCATTGTCAAAGTTAAAAGGCATTTATTTGTCCAATTTACAGTGATTCAAATATAGTGACTCTACTAATTCATGAGAAGGAAACCCCCCAGGTTTTCCAGGTATTCTGAGCTCATATTCTCATATTTTCAGGTTTGAAACTATTTCAATAACTTTATTGCCAGAGAGATTTTAGTTTAAGAAAAACCGCTAGTGTGCAATCTTGTGAAGCCAAAATAGGCAGAAAACAAATCTAGCAAAAATTGTATAGAAAATGGCTAATCATTTGGTATTTTTTTCCTAACACTTGTTTATATTCTCTCCAAGAATTAATTATTCACACAATGTTTTCGTGTCAATTCGTGTCGAAGAATTAAACAATTATTGCACTACAATGGGGCTATGTTATACAAGAAAGTCAACCTAATAGTAAATGTTGTAGATCTGATTTTCCCAAAACGAAATTCACACATTTTTACCGCAACAATTAAATGGGTATTTTCCCTTCTCAATGTGTGGTGTGGTAAGTGGCGTCAACCCCTGAGTAAAACACGAGTTAAATCTTTCCATAATTACTGTTTACTGTATAGATAACTGATTTCTATTACTATACTATACTATTACTGATTACTGATTACTATTATATACTGATTACTGTACTGATTTATGATACAGTAATTACCTGAACAAACACAATATTGATACTGAAAAATTCCCGGTACCAATTCAAATTCCTTGAGTTTTCAGATTTTCCAGGTTTAATATAAAATTCCCTGAGATTTCCAGGCATTCCAGGTGTGTAACTTACCCTGGCATGTCACTACGAGGTGATTTATTTAGCATTTTATCAGAAATAGAATGAAAAGGTTATGATATTAAGTCAAGAAACGTATTGTAGTTTGGCTAATTGATTCTAATACGTGTTGTTGTATTTTTCCATTTAACACTATTCATTTTGCTTCTCTTTGTCCTTCAGGGCGTCATCATAAAGGATATCCTGATAAATCTTCGATATTGTCACTCACATTAATTCCATAAATTCTCCTTCATATTTAATGTGGCAATCGATGGGTTATAAAAATCTATTTAATGGCTTCCACACAAGTTGTGCGCATACATATGGGATCAGTTCAAAAACTATTACAATTATATTGTTTTGTGAAACTGGTTTTACATGAAGAATTGGTACGATGTAGGCGGTCAGTTTCATCCATTGGTGCTGTCAGGCATTGAGGTTTGTCATAGACGATGCGACCAGCACAACATTTTTTTTCTTACCAGATATTAACCTCGACATTAAGAAATAAGGAAGCGCAAGAACGTTCCAGATACCCATTCTACACACGCAGCGCTGAAATATGCCAGGCACTGATTCTCAAGTTGAACTTATTGCATTCCAGGATTTTTATCATCAAATATTTTAGGCGTCATAAAATCACGCTTTTGGAATGACATAATATTTGAACGTCCCCTTATCACCTAATCTATGTGGTTGCCAACACCATTGCCAAATTGAATTCCAATGTTTAATGCATGCAAATTCCCAGAGTTTCAGACCTGGGTGACATAATTATTGACCAAATGTATTTGCGAATTTAAGAGTACTTTTTATAAAAATTACATTGCAGGTTGTCAAGCAGTATACGGAGGTGGAATAATATAGCAAATATATCATAATGTAGATAATAGAAGACTGCATGGGGGACTGAAAGGTGAAATTTTTTAAAACTATCACAAATACATGTAATGGATTTTAGTGAATTAGAATATCAGGATGTCAAATTTTATGCCAGACTTAACATAATCTCAATTTCAGCAAAATTAATAGCAAAGTAATAATTAAAAGCAACATCATTAACGATGGATTTTGCATATTATACTGTACATGTACATTATCTATGAAAGCAAGTATTTAGTAATATTAATAATCAAGGGATTTGTTTTTAAAAAAAACGTAGACCGGAAATGACAGATTTAAACCACAGTGCATCTCCATTGTGTCTTTAGGTTGGACTGCCTCAATAATGCTGGAAAATATAGTAACATTTAACATCCTGGTATTCTAAACCAAACATGTAACCTTTAAGTAATACTGACGCAAATTATGTGAAAAAAGCGCCAAAGGCGACATTTCTTGCCAAACTGTACATGTACATTATCTATGAAAACAGGTATTTAGTAATATTAATAATCAAGGGATTGTTTTTTTAAAAAAACCTAGACCGGAAATGACAGATTTAACAAACAGTGCATCTCCATTGAGTCTTAAAGAAGGTTGGATTGCCTCAATAATGCAGGAAAATATAGTAACATTTGATATCCTTGTATTCTAAACGATACATCTTAGCCCGTAAAAGTAATACTGACGCAAATTACGGGAAACAAAAACGCCAAAGGCGACATTTCTTGGTAAACTGGATCACAAATGATATTAACCCAATGGTATATAAACGAACAAAGATGAAGTTATCGTTTGCTTCCCTTCACCCCAGATGATGACATAATACTTGAACATCCCTTCCAGACACCTCCATCAATTTCATGTCACATCAATTATGTCAATTCCATGACAACTGAAGAATCAAAAGGCCATTCTAGGGTTCATATTCGTTCGTGGGGCGCCCACAGATGGCGCTGCTTGTCGCGGGCGCAGCTGGCGCCCCTAGCGACCATCCTGGCTGCCAAAGCCCAAGACCAAAGACCATGCAGTGGTACCTTCGCCAAGAGCATTTGGCTGACATGGTGCTAAGTATACAGTCAAGTACAAAGTTCCCGTGCACGCTATGCGTTTTTGGGTAATCAAATCCGAAAGCTGCAATGCGGGCCACGCTGCTAATTTTTCAGAAGCATATTTTCGACGTTCGGGTACTGGGTGCGGGAAGGAAACCCCCTTCCCGAATTGGGGGAGCAGCAAATTGCCCCAAATAGACCACATATTTATAGCATGCGGTTAGTGGAATAAATCAGTTTTTTCAGCGCCTCCTAAGGTAAGGCACATCCATTGAGCGCAGGCAGCACAATCAGCCATCGAACAGTTGGGGCCCAAATAGCATTTTGGGCCCAAGGCCCCATGGCATTGGCACTTACCTGGTCAACATGAAGGAGTTGGCAAATTTGGCGATTTTATCCTGTGTGGAACACTCTGGAAAATGGGAACAGCACCACGACCGAGCAACGGGAAACACACTGACGAAAAGGCGAAAAATAAAACCTCATTTTATAGGCGGAAGAGTCCAAGTGCTCCAGAGGGTGTGAGAGGGTTTTAGAGGATTTCGATTTTTCCGAGCCAACTGCCAACTGCGGAGGTAAGTCGGTGAATTCCGTTCTACTTCGGCTGATGGGTACGTTGCAGACGTCGGGGACTGCTGACCCCAACCGGAAGCGAGGGGTGATTCCCCCGGGAATCACTTCCTACTTGCCTGCTCACTGCAATGTTGCTTGCTGCATGGGAAACTGGTAGTGATTTGGTGGATTTTGTTGCATTTTGCTGCCGTTGCATTTGCACATGCGACAGGCTGTACCAAAGTGCTCGTTTGCCAATGGCCAGATTACAGTTTTGGCACTCGGTCAGTAGGGGCGTCGTGATCGATAGTGGCACCTTTGACCTCATGGCCCCAACTGTAATCCTTGGTGCATGCAGGGCCAACCCATTTGCAATACAAACAGCCCTGAATACAAATACATTTTAGTTTACCAAATAAGTGCAGCGACCAGCTGCTAAAGCAATTGCTGATTGACTGGAAGCCAAATGGGGAACATTGATGTCTGTCCTTGCTGTAGGGCCCAAAGAGGGCTTTCAGCACGTGCTTTAATTGGCATGGCCTGGATGGCCATGCACTGAGCTCCAACCCAGAATCCTGGACCTGGTCAAAGCCTACTGTATTCACTGGGCCGAATTCAAAGTACAATCGAATACCTTGTTGCGATGGGCCCAAATGAGATTTTGAAATGGTTATAATTTCCTGTAAAGCTTTTCCAGTTAGGGCCCATTCTTTTCTGTACTGAACCATGGCTGAGTCAATTCAATTTAGTACCCCACAGTCATGATCCATGACGTATGTGGTTGGGGGGTAATACAAAACAATATAGCAAGATTATACAGTGGGCGCCGCTTAATGTGATCACGTTGGGCCAATGCTGTTTTGATCATAGTAACCGGCTTTAATTTTAATTCTTGTGCATGTACATTATTAATTAAATGTACATACCTACATGTATTTGCTGCTCATAAAACTCACTTTCCATAGCCACAAAAGTTTTTTAATGAAATCATCCTATTTGAAAAATCAGTTAATCTACTGTACATGTACATTCATGCTGTTTACAAACTCTCATCCCTGTACTTTTGGATGGTTTCTTAACTATGAAGCCCGTTTTATATTTGTCACCTTCAACATCATTTTCATCAGACAGTTCTCACAGACAACTTGGCAAATGTCTGATTCAGTCAGTTTGGCAGCTATCGGAATTTTGCAGTCAATGAATATCGGACACTTGGGAGAATACTCTTCACATTTTTGGATATTCTTTTCATATTTGATCTCAGTTTTGGCAGTTTCTCTTCCAAAACTATTTTCTTGTCGTTTTCGAAACCTTCATGAGGGAACTTGATCACATTAACGAAACTGTGATTACATTAACCGATGATTTTACTGTGTACATGCAATTGAATATGTGTGGATGGGACTAGGCGATTTCGATCACAATAACTGAATAATAACATTAACCGTGATCACATTAAGCGGTGCCCACTGTAATTGTGCTAGGGGTCGGGCCCATCATAGCTGGGCTTATGTAGACAGCTAGGGTCGGGCTCAAAAAGCATGGAGAGGTCAAAGGTCACACGCTAAAACGTGGCCTTTATTACAAAGCTACATAAATAAAAATTATACTTTTTATTTAATGGGCATATTTTATAGGCATCCTTCTGAGTTAAATTTGACTTCCAGGGGAGACACATAAACAGGTTAAGGGGCGTTCAAGTATTACGTCTTCGTATTTGGGAAGGGCAGTTTGGCCACTTGATGGGGGCGTTCAGGTATTATGTCATCATCTTAGGAGAGGGGCTTTGCTAAATGACAATATATGATGACGAAGGGGGTGACCAAATGATCCCATCATCAACTGTTTTATAAAACCTAGCGCTAAATTCCATCATTTGTCATCCAGTTTTGCCAAAAAAAATATTTGAAAACGTGCATTTGTGTAACTGCGAGTATAGCCCATCATGTATGCTCACGTTTCGCCGTTTTTTCGGTCTGAATATGATGACGAGTGCTGACATAGGGGAGGGGTCCGAACATTACGAAAATGTAGTGACAAAATATTTTGAATGTCCCCATAGGCATATACTTTTGCTTTTCTATGACATCTGACATTTGTGATCTATTTTGAACAATAGCGAATGTTTACTCTTGTAGAGGAGGAAGTTTGAAAACAACGATTTTGTGATTACATGTTACTTGAACGTTCCCTTTGTTTTTATTTATGGTATTTTTGCCTCATATTTCGATATCAGTACTGTTCATACCTGTATTATAAAACATCGTCCTTCTATGTTGTGATAAAGAGTTTATTACCTTTTATCAGCATTTCTAAGCCTGTAACGATTAGAAACCAAAGAGCTCGCAAGCGAAGCATGAAAATGTTTTTTCTACTTGGGTATTTACCTCGATTTGGTTCAGTTTCGACATTTTTTTTATTTTCCTATTGTATTTTACCCGAAGGGCTCCATTAAACGGGGTGCTGGGTCCAGCAGTCTCGATTCCCACCATTGCAAATCGATGTAAATGGAAACTATTTTTTTCGGTTCATACATTTGTTTAGCCGTAGATATTTTTTTGCATATCTTATATTCGTGACAGACTGTTCCTCATGCTGGTCCCATTTGGTTCTGTTGTTCAACAAGCATGCTCTTCAATTCACCGTGAATTACAGAGTAATAACAGATAAAATTTGTTCCATGGGTGTGGTGCCCTTCGTGGAAATTGTGGCAAAGTTAAGATCTCACCACAAAAAAGCCTAATTTGGTGCTGGAACAGTTGTCGCGAGGACAGTAAGCTGTCTGTATTGGTGTAATTCGGGCTTCACGGCCACTTATCATTGAATAAAATCTAATCATTCGTGAAATTCACGCATTATTAAATTTACAATTACCAAAATTACAGTAGGGGTCTGTAACTAGCTGTAGTTTAGTATGTTTTACAGTGAAAATAGCTCTGTAAGTTGTGGTATGGAATGTTGCCACATACACAGCATAATGTTTACGAACATCCATCAACCACTTTTCAAGCCACTTCAACGTTATTAAATATTCAAAATTCTTCATGAACTCAAAATAAACTTAAATGAAATTATAGGATGCATCAACATTTACAGTGTACAAGAATATTTTTTGCAAAAAAATTTCGCGTCCATATTCATTCAAAAATTAGGCCTGCACTGTGTTTAAAGTCATGATGTACTATTTTTCTAAGCTCACTATATGAGATTCAAAAATACACGTACACTGAACAGTATTTTATGTAATTAATTCAAGAATAATTTGGAAACGTTCAATTAGGACATGCCAGGAAATAGCCAGGCTATTAGCCTATATTTGCGACAAAAAACTTGCAAATAATTTAAACCACACTGTATAAGTTTATACATGCATGTCTAGCGGTACTTTATAACTTGGTTCAAATCCAGTTCAATTTCCTAATTCTCGGTTTAAAAACATGTGTAATACAGAGCGGTTTAATGTCTTTTAAGGTTTCAAAATTGGTCATGTTTTATCGACTTCGCCTATATCAGGTCTTATATTTTCATCGATACAAAAAATAATTACATACTTTTTTAATAATATACATTTTCTCTTGGGAATGTCCAACCGTGGTACCTCTATTGCTCTAAACTGGGCGTTGTCTAAATAAGGAATATCGAAACTATTATTACAAAACATATCATTTCGAAATCCTTCTTTTGAAACCTCAAAATTAATGGCTTAGTTTTCTTTTGCGCTGCAAGGTGCAGGGTTGATCAAGCAAACAGCAGGTATTCCCAGACAGACCTGGGCCTTAGTTGGTTTGGGTCAATAAATTCTCATTCGATAATTAATACGTCAAGGAAACGCAATAAAACATGATAATGGATGAGCAAAAAATGGGAAAATCCCAAGAATAATAGGAAACATGCTCACGTCCACTTACTAAATTTTCGGAACACCTTTCCTTGTTCACCACAGTACTTAAAAGGAAAACCATAAATATTTTTCTTGAAAATTCTTCGAATTGTTCATTTATGAAATGCACATCTTGATCAAATGCTATTTGATATGGGGACGGCCGAATGGATCGATGACTCTTAAATCATTAAATCTATGATAAATTATATTATTATTTATGCATATAACCAAATATTATGCAGTGCAAAAGACCATGAACTAGACCATGAATATCATACGACCGAAAACTTTAAATTTTGCTTGAACTGAAAGTTCTTTCAACTAGTAAAGGGATTATGCAACCAGTAAAAGATTTTTAGTGTTATCTGGGATAACTACTTTCTGGAAAATATGTTATCATCACAGACGTGCGGCAACAGCATTTGTGGTTTTCAAAAAATACCAATTCCCATTTTTACAAATAAAGAACAGTGTCGTAATGTCACCTTTTACGGAAAATTCCGATTTCAGAAATCAGGTCATTGTGACTTGCTTTTATTTTGCTATTCATTGCGACTACTAATTTTTGAAAACGAAATGCCATGAATTTCCAGGGTTATGTTTTCATTTTACCAAGTTCATTAAATATATTTTAATGATTAAACAGTCTTAATGAGTTAATAATCTTAAAACCTGGAAATGTCAGGGAAAATAGATTTGCTTTGGAAATGTCAGGGAAAATAGATTTGCTTTGAAAAAGTCATGGAAAATATTTACTTAAGGGAAAAACTCAGGGAAATTCAACAGATTAATTATACATTTTACTTAGCTAGCTATTGGTGAGCAGATGGCAAGCAATTCTTTGGTAGAATTTAATAATGAAATTGTTTTAAAACTGTAACGTTAGAACGTTAAAACGTTAGAACACCATCAACAACGCCAACGTCATGTAGGGATCATTATAGGAAATAAGTTGCTTTACATGTTGCATATTTCAATTCTTTTATACGACGCACAATAATTAATTAGAAAATAAATAACAAGACTTTTTCATCCACCATCGTACTGGGAATTGTGCAATTGGTTATTGACCAATCATTTTGTGCTGGTTTATCAGAATGATAATGAACAAACATTATTAAATGTCTGTTTCGTTGTGAACTTCAGTGGCGGATACAGGGTGGGGTCCAGGGATTAGAACCCAGTTTCAAAAAATAGTAAAAATTCATACTAGAGAGAATGGGACCAAAATTTAAAAAATCACACTAGATAGAATGCGATTAATAGAAAGGACCTAATTTTCCAAATTTTTCCAATTTTCCAAAAAATTTCGACTACGGCGTTGCTTTTCATATTATTTGCTGCATTATGACTTAAACTAACGGAGGAATATAATTTTCAGAAAAAAGATGGCTTATATTTGAATTTCTTTTGGTCAGTATATCATTATTTAGGGGTGACTGGAAATGATGACACGCATGGAAATCTGGGTAAAACCAATCATGTGGATTTAGTTTTTTTTAATGTTATCATTTGTTATTACGTTTTCCTATAAATTTTGCCTGTGGCGCTTTTAAATTACTAATGGCACCTAACAAATTAATGGAAATCTGGGTAAAACCAATCTTGTGGGTCTAGTTTTTTAACAAATGTCATCATTTGTTATTAAGTTTTCCAAGAAATTTCGCCTGCGGCGCTTTTAAATTAATAATCCCACCAAATCTGGAAGAACCAATCATGTGGGTCTAGTCTTTTAAAAAATGTAATCATTTGTTATTATGTTTTACTTAAAATTTCGCCTGCAGCGCTTTTAAATTATTGATCTCAATAAACAAATTTGTGGAAATCTGTGTAAATCATGCGTGTGTAAATCGTGTGGGTTTAGTTTTTTTTAATAAAAATATCGCCTAAGGCGTTTATTTCTATAAATATTATTACTAAATATTTTTGAAGGCATAGAATTGAGGCCTAAAATAGAACGTTTGATTTATTTTTACAAAATTACTCAAAATTGGGGCACAATTTCGGCGATGAACCCCGATCTCGAAAAATGCTGTGTCCGCCCCTGAACTTATATCTACATGGAAACATCCGTATTTTTGTTTTATCTAGTCCCAGGAGCAGTTCACTAACGTTCCAAGTCCCACCGAGCCGCCATCAACCTTGAACTACAGTAGAAGTTCGAAAACCCGACCCGTTGTTAATCGGTTAATCAATATCTCTTCTCCAGCTTGTTATCACCGCACAGCTGATTGAGAAACTCCAGCCCAAGAACGTCCGAAGGTCACGAAGTCCTCAGTGCCGGTTGCGGCAAAGTCCCGCTTACCAGAAGTTGCTGCAACAGCCAAGAGTCAGCATCCATAGGCTCCAGAAGTCCTTCAGCAATGCCTAACCGCTACAAGCTGATCACATTCGACATCACCAACACCTTGCTAAACTTCCGGACCAGACCGGGCCATCAGTATGCCCAGATCGCCAGCGAGTACGGCATCCGTGCCGATCCGGACAAGCTAACCATGGCCTTCAAGGCCTGCTGGAAGGACCTCAACGCTAGCCACCCAAATTTTGGAGCTCAGTCCACCATCAAGAGTTCCTCCGATTGGTGGCAGATCTTGGTTGGCCGAACTTTCCGGTCAGCCGGGTGCCAGCTGGAAACTTCGCATCTGGCCTCGGTGGCTGGTCACCTGATCCAGATCTACAAGACAAGTGCCTGTTGGGATGTCAGGCCAGGGGCCAGGGACGCCCTAACCTGGTTGAAAAGTGACAGGAAGCTCACTCTTGGCGTCATCTCCAACTTCGATGACCGGCTGCATGCCGTGCTCAAGAACACCGGTCTGGACAGCTTCTTCGACTTCGTGCTTGCCTCCTACAACGTGGGCTGCTTTAAGCCCCAACCAGAAATCTTCCAGATGGCACTTAGGGACGCCAAGTGTGGGCCCCAAGAAGCTGCCCACATTGGTGATGATGTCCATCTGGACTATCTGGCTGCCAGAAACGCGGGTTGGGACTCCTTCCTGCTGCTCCCAGAAACAGTTGCTGTCCAAGCCCCGAAAGTCGCTGAGGACATCGACTTGGTGGACAGGAAGCACGTGATCAACGACGTGCATGACATTAAGGCAATGGTCATGCCATGATGACTGGTTTCAGGAAGAGGTCCTGATATTTCTGCCATGGAGGACCCTACATTGCTTTGCAAAATCGCTAGTAAACATTATAGAAGCTTTCTGAGATTTCTGCTCATCCTGCATCAGCAGACTGTGACTTAAGTTTGGCTTTCAAAATGCAAACATTGCTCTTGAAACATCACTCAACAAGGGCTGTTGGAATGTCAGTTCCCATGATGTCAGAGCACTTGTTCCTGATGCAATTTAGGCTTACTTTCTAGAATGCCAGTATTATAACTCGTTTATTGTGTAAAGTAAACAAAATTAGTGCTGTTCTTTTTCTGTGTTTTAAAGTAAAGTTGGCAGTTTTACATTTGTGTATGTTTGTGTGTGATCACTTTTGTACTTCTTAACACGCGTCTTACGATCTGATAAAATGAAGATCATTATTGCCATTCGATCACAATCGCTGGAAGATCAAGAAAAACAAGAAACTGCATGCTTTTGTGTTTCTATACACATCTTGTGATTGTGCTGCCGTTGATTATTGCTCATCTTTGTGGAAATATGGTTTAATCGTATACCGTAGATAGTTGACCACATACTATAGACACCATCATTGATAAAATCATAAAAGAGCACAAATGAAGCTGCAAAACTATTTTTTTTAAATAACTACACCTGTCACCTGTCCTTGTAATGAATAACATATATATATTACATGAGAAAATCCCATGTGATTTATTTTTTCCACATTTCCCCCTGACCTGGAAAACCTGAAATTGTCAGAGAAATTGGAAAACCCCGGAATAGTCAGGGACAATTGATTTTAAAAAAAGCCAGGGCAATTCAACATATCAAAATTACATTTCCTTTCACATAGCTAGCTACTGTACGTGTATATTAGGTAGCAGATTTAGTCAGTCCGGCAACAAAATTAAAGACTGAAAACGAAGATTTGAGACTTCAGTTGATCAAGTCATTAGAATCTAAGAATGCCAAGTTTGAAATCGAAGCAAGCACATCTGTGGTAGAAATCAACAATGCAATTATCAATTTAACAAAATCTAAATTTGCTATTTCTCATGAAAATCGTTGCATGTGTTTTACATTTTAAGTGGTCAGTTAAACTTCTCAAAATGTCTCAACTCATTGCAAGTAAGGAAAACATTCGAATGTTATTTCAAAGTGGCCAAATATTCAAATTTTACCATTATAATTCGATTTTTCTGCACTTTCTATGCACATTTATAAAAATGTCAATTGGCAGAACAGTTTGAAGTTTCCTTATCTTGATAAACGTACCGTAGGTGCGTGCTTTTTGTTTGCCTTCCGTATTTTTATTTTTATAGCAATTTCGAGCAGCATTGCTTTACGCTACATTACTGTGCACGCTCCATTACGTTGACTGCACTGTACCTTACAGAATAGTGTTTTCGTGCATGATTCATGAAGTAATCAATGATGAAATTCCTGCACAAAACAAACAGCTAAAGAGCTTCAGAACCTCATGGCCCACTGCCAAATACGAACCAACGAAGCGTAATTTTGCGGACATGGCTTCAACCTTGCCAGAATGATAAATTCGGTATACAAAAATTCTCTGGCCCAGAAGTTGTGCCGACGTGACACACATATCAAAATTAGGCTTACAAACCGTAAACATTAAGCCACATTTATGTCATCTTTTCCTTGAAATTGGGTAAAAGGAGGTGGGGAAACTTTCAAAGTACTTTCAAACCAGCAACGTCCTCCTTTGACCTCCATGGAAATAGAAACAGGACGAAACTTGCTAAATTTGCCGAATTTATTTTCAGCATTGCCACTTCAATTACAGTGTACATCTATTATGATTTGATCCAAAGTCGATGAATCTGACAAAACGGCTAATTATGATAGCCGTAAACAGCCAGAAGGATAAGAAAGTAAAGACTGACTTTAAAAAGATCCAGCTTTCCAAATCTGAGACAATTTCCAAAAATTGGGTAACAGTATATGGTTTTTGGGGTAATGACCCACTTTGAAATACACATGAAGTTTATGGTAAAGGTAATAGAATAAGAAGTACTCTGAAGAAAGTGATCAGTCAGTTTGAATACTCGAACAAAGTTTAATACACCAATACTCGAACAAAGTTTAATAAAACTTTATTATAAATGAAATTATGTTTGCTGATAATATACTGAATATTTTATCTGAATTTGGTAAAAACCGTTTCTCAAAAAGTTTGTTTCCCAAGACCACTTATCATAAGTCCTTTATATCCAGATAAAATATTCATCAAGATAACTACTGAATTTGGAATTGCAAATTCCATGACTTTTCCATGACTTCAAAAAATGTTCCATGTCTATTAGAATATGGGACCGTTTAAGTTTTATGTCATGACTAAAGAGCGATTTTCAGAAAGATCAACTACCACTGTGGCGACATGATTATTGGCCAAAAATACGCCGTAGGGGCGACATTTTTTTGCGGAAATAGGTGACAAATGAAGAATTTAAACCCAAATGCCAGGGCCCTGTTGTAAATTTCGTGACTTTTCCATGATTTGAATCTCATTCCATGACTTCCATGGCATCCATAACCAGTAGACACCCTGTTCATTATTCAATTAGCAAAAAATAATTTAATATAATAATATACATAACTTAACTTGATAAATACTTAATAATATAATGAATATTTTACCGGAATTGGGTAAAAGGGACTTTCTGATAGGTGGTTTTTTGGGAAACAAGACCTTTTTGGGAGCAGGTGTTTACCCAATTCCGATAAAATCTTCCGTATATTATCCATATTATCAGCAAAAATAATTTAATCTAATAATATTTATTTCTTAGACTTCCTTCAGAGTACTTCTTATTCTACACATGTATGGTAAAAGGCAAAGTCTATATCCTAAGAAAAAACACTTTACCCAATTTGGGTAATTTCCCCAGGTTTGGAAAGCAGTAGGTTAAGGCATTGGCTCGAAATCAGAAGTTATGAGCATACTACATGTACTTGCTATTTTATTACTTCAAAAATTTTGCCCTTATCCTACCGGTAAATCTTGCTTGTTTACAGCAAACACTCATCTCATTAGCAATCCCTTTAATTTCATTTTAAGGACACTCAGTTTTGTTTATTATTAATCTCACCATATCAAAATGAAATGGCACTATTAACAAGCGATACAGAGTTCACACTGACCTTTAAAATGAAACAAAATCAGAATCTTTGAAAAACAAGAAGTTGAGAAGCAGCAAAAACGTACAATGGCAATTATGGCGTCAATACTGTCATAAAATCGTATACATGTATATATAGTAGTTAGTGAAGTCTCATCCTGAATTGTTTGCTATGGTTTTCTGCTAGTTTATAGAATGGGACAGGGTCGGGCGGATAAAATTGATTTAAAAATTAAACTGTGCCATTTCATTACGTCAACACCAGCTGCCTAATAACTGCTATCAGGCATCTGTGTCCTTGGTTATCCGCAGTGTTGATTACAAAGTGTGAGTTTCCAATTTGGGAAAAGCGAGAATTACCCATGATAAGATTAATTCACAGCGTGAAATTTGTTTAAAAAACAGTACTGTACAATTTTGTCATCAAAAACACCGACGTTTTCGAAAGGGTTATTTTTTGTTTGCCAATCAAGTAGTATATTAATTGACCCCAAGTAGTAAAGGAACTACAGTATGTACATAAAACATTTCAAAATTGTTCTAAATTGATTATTCTAAATTGATCAATCCATCTTTTACCAGTGGATTATAGGATTACTTCCGGTTTTTCTGTTTTTGCAGCGTCCAACTCAAAACAAAATGTGAAAATCTGGTGCAACCAAAACTGTCGGTACCAATGTAGGGTTGAAGACTATATGGGGTTACCGCTTTATTTGGGTGGACACTAGCATTATTTTGATTACAATGTCCAATAGCACTTTCTTGGAAGTGACCAACGTCCAAATTTCCAATAGTTTGCAAGAAATAGGAATGGGCCAGGAGCGTTGGAACGCTGAGTTATGCTGAAGCAACTTTTCAGTTCCCAGAACTGCAAGGACCCCTCCGACAAGGTTGTAATAATGAACACTAATTTCAGGATCGTGTAGGCGTCTGTGAAACAAGATGGAAGAATGTTAAAAGCTGGTGTACACATGATCAATGGCGTATGAACACGTACTGAGTTGAACTGAAACAAGGGTCCAAAGGCTGATAGAACTTGGAGTTCCTCATGGTCCATTTTTGGATACTACTTCTTCAACAAGGGTCCAAAGACATCACTTTCTCAAGTTCTTCATGGTCCATCTTTGGATGCTACATCTCCCAACAAGGGCCCAAAGGCGTCATTTCTTCAAGTTCCTCTTGAATGTTACTTATTCCAAGTTCCTCGTGGTCCATCTTCGGATGCTACTTCCAACAAGGATGGCAGTCAATAGCCCAGTTTTACTTCACCGTCTGCAAGTTCTTCATGGTCCATATTTGAATGCTATTCTTCAATAAGGGTCCAAAGACGACACTGTCTCAAGTTCGTCAAGGTCCATCTTTGGATGCTAGATCTCCCAACAAGGACCCAAAGGCGACACTTATTCAAGTTATTCTTGAATGTTACGTCTTCCAACAGGGCCCAAAGGTGTCATTTCATCAAGTTCTTCACGGTCCATCTTCGGATGCTACTTCTAACAAGGATCGCAGTCAATATCCGAGTTTTACTTCACCGTCTGCATCATGTGTTGGGTATTGTACGAATCCACAAAGTCCGGGAAGAGTCTGTGCAGCAGGACTATGTAGTAGGCAAGCCTTGGATAGTGCATTTCGGTGGTTCTGGAAGCGACTCCCTCAACAATGGCCCTAGCACAGTCATCGGCTGGGGCCGCCATGGAGGTGTCCATGTCTGGCAGATGCTCCTGTAGCACGTCCATGGCCTTCTCCGTGTTGATGAGGCCGAGGACGCATATGGTGATGGACACCCCACTCTTGCGGACATTGAGCTCTTGGCGCCAAGAAGAGAAGAAACCATGCAGTGCAAACTTGGAAGCTGCATAGTGGCTGAAGAGGGGGCATGCCAGCTTGCCACAGCCAGAAGATACGACCCCCAGGTGCCCTTGGCTGGCCACCAGCAAGGGCATGGCCCATGAGGCGATGTCCACAAAGGATGCGAAGTTGACCTCCATGTCCTGCTGCAAGACACTCATGTTCTCAGGGTTGCCCAGCCACCATGCTGAGCGGACCGTAGCATGGTTGAGGATCAGGAAGTCCAGACCTCCCAAGAGCTTTTCTGTTGTCTTGACCACGCGCTTTCGGTCATTCGCGTCTTTCATGTCGGCCTCAACTACCTCGACCTGAGGGGCTCCAAGGCTCTTGCAGTTATCAGCGACCTTGTGCAGATTCTTTGACCTTCTTGCAGTGATGACCAACCTGGCACCCATCCTGGAGTACTGGTAGGCCAACTGTTCTCCAATACCGGAAGAGGCACCAGTCACCAGTACCCTCTGGTTTCGCAGGGTTTCTGGGTCAAAGTTGTCGCCACGGAAGTACAGGTAGCTAGCGGCTCCCAAGAGCACCGCCAGGGGCAGTGCGTAGCCCATCTTGGTGTTTCACTCCTGAAGAGCTTTTGATCTTTAAGTTGCACTGCCAAATACAGATTCTCACACTTGGAGCACTTCCTGTTGGACCAATTCAACTTGAACACTGGTAAAAATGAAATCCAATAACGCCTTGAGGTTGTTCGAAATTGTAACAATGTATTCCAATAACTACTGCAGTTGTCCAAAGTTGTAACAATGGAATCCAATAACTTCTGCAGTTGCCCAAAGTTATAACAATGTAATCCAATAACTTCTGCAGTGGTCCAAATTTGTAACAATGGAATCCAATAACTTCTGCAGTTGTTCAAAGTTATAACAATGGAATCCAATAACTTCTGCAGTTGTCCAAAGTTGTAACAATGGAATCCAATAACTTCAGTTGTCCAAGTTTGTAACAATGGAATTAAAAAACATTACATGTTCTTCAAGCACGACAGCGTGTCCTACTCCCCACGACACTACCAGTACAATAAAACCGGTCTGATAAGATACTGTTTGCTGACCTTGCTCCAAGATGAAAAAAATTGCGATTACCTAGCTTCTATTGGTTAGGTGCGACACACAATGGCATGTTCCAATCAGGCTTCTAATTGTTATCACCTTAACTACGGCTGGAAGCCCACGTATCATAAACAAGTTGCATAACTTGCATTTATTGCATCTCCAAAACCTGAAGATTTGGTTTAACTTTATGTACATGTATAATTCAGGGCTCCCACTCAATTTCTGAAGTCGCTTGCACATTCCCTGACAACTTTTCAGCCGTTTACGTGAGATTTTAAAAACTGAAAAGTGATGGATTTTATCCCAAATTTTCCCTGACATTTTCACGAATCTTCACGTATTCCCTAGCATCTCATGATATTTTCACGAATTCCCTAACTTTTTTATTTCCTGACATTCCCTGGTTTTCCAGAAAGTGAGATCCCTGTAATAACAAACAGTATTCACTTGCACGCATGAATTCATACTCGCATCACGTCAACTTCCATCATTCTGGTCACTTCCTGTTTGAGTAACAAACCAGAAGCACTCTGCTTTTCCAGACATTCCTCGCAGGATCATCACAAGAGACTCGCGATGTACCGTATTTGTTTCAATGATCTCGTCTTATTACAACCAATACCTGACTGATTCGGGAATCGTTATACTGTACATGTACAGTACATGTACATTGCGAATTAATTGGCCTAATTAAAATATACATATGTAGGCCTTTGACGTTTAATTTACATGTACATTGTTAGGTTCAGTTGTTATGATAAGTTGGGCTATTACGAGCTACATGCACATGTACATTATAGATAAATGCAGTTAGCAGATACTACACCAGTTTCTACCAGCTTTGCAGATATTTCAATCATCAAAACAGATTGAACATGGATGACATACATTGTAGAAATAAATCTAGCAATTTTGGTAGCTGAATACGCCAACTTCACTATGGTGTAGAACGTTACAAAACTTACGTGCTGTTGAAAAATGATGAAAAATCCTTCTCAAATCCCACGATCTATGCTGCAAGACGAAGTCCAGACCTTTGTTTCCCTTTTACGACATTAATTACGCTACTATGCATGAGGATATCCATTCTGAAAACGCGATAAAAGCTTATCAAACTGCTTACAACGCCACCGTCGGGATAAACTTCACTGGCAGTTTTATTCTGATAGCTAAAAAATAAACTTCGATTACATTTGAAGCCTTGAACAAAAGAATGAAGTTGCGAGTAATTAATTAGGTTAATTAGCAAACTCACGCTCTTATCACGTGTGAAACGGATTATGATTGAACTTCAGGGCATCAAATTTTAAAAAACATGGCTAAAGGTCAAATGTTAAGCAAGACGAGCCAAATTACCCGTAGAACCCAAAGTTCGTATAATTTTGCAAATTCAATGGCTACATCCCTCCGCTATTAAATCGCCGATTAAATTTCATCGCTGCTTATGTAAGCTTGTTTTGATCTTGACACAACTTTCTAAAGGAACTGCACATGAACTTATACCACTTACTTTTCACGGTGAAGCAGAGACAAAAACGAATGTAATCAATTTGTATACAATTGTTTGATTCTTCACTAGATTTAACCTTTCAGTAATGTATCGATTATGAATTATAGTGCTATAATTCCCTGTTTGTAAAGCCATGACATGAGTAAGTATTCAGCAGAAGCAGTTTAAAATTAAATTGAACAATTTAAACAACAAAACATCGGCTAATTTACCTAATCAAGTCAAATTCGAAAGGAATATCCGAATTAAAAATGGCGCATATCGAACATGAATGAATGTGGCGCTATAGTCGCGTATCTGAAAGCTCATTTTCAATGGCGCTTTTAAAAGCAGTTTAAAATTAATTTGAACAATTTAAACAACAAAACATATCGTCTAATTTACCTAATCAAGTCAAATTCGAAAGGAATATCCGAATTAAAAATGGCGCATATCGAACATGAATGAATGTG
>JAQGAF010001120.1:0-35176 GCA_034687865.1 Kryphioiulus occultus | reverse complement strand
CTACGCGTTTTTTACTCGCGAATTGATGTGCGCGTACGGAATGTGAGGACGCCGACGTAAAGCAGCCGTTGACCGTATGTTTTGAAAACGATCGCACCTGGTTCGAATGTACGTGTAACCATAGAATAGAACACCATGGACGAATTCCACGAAGCTGTTCTCTATGCTGCGGAATATGTGAAAGGTGAGACTTGACTCGTTTTACTTAATAGCTTGACTCGTTTTCGAAATATTTGTAGAGTTCACCACAAACCGTTAATTCCCATCCCCCTCCCGCGAATTTTGAAGTTTAATCCCAGACCCCCCCCTACACCACACTTTCTATTCCATGCTGTTTACTGTATTTTTCAATTAAATCATTTTTCGAGTTGTGTCGTGCGAGGTAAGGATGCTCGATACGTGAACTTTGATGCTCAAGTGGTGAATTTTTGCATAAGTGTGACTCCAGCAGCGCATCATGCAGCCTCAGAATGTCAAAGTTGATTACGGTTCAGCCTGGCTAGTATCGTAATTTGACTATCCTTGTCAAAGATTTCATTGTGATTTCAGTCTGGCAAGTATCATAATTTGACTATGGTCCCACTTGTCAAAGTCAAGTTCATCAGGGTTTCAGTCTGCATGGCTAGTATCGTAATTTAACTATGGTCCTACTTGTGTATATCAGGGTTCCCACTTCCTGGAAAGTCAGGAAATGTCAGGGAAATGAAAGCGTCAGGGAGTGTCGTGAAAATGTCAGGCAAATTGAGGTAGCTATAGGCCTAGTTTGTATCAGCCAGTTTATTATAGTCATCATCTTTTATACAAATTTGGGGATAAAATCCATCAATATTTTACTTTTAAAACCAATATCGTTGCATTTTCAGGGAATTGACTGAAAAACTGTCAGGTTACTTGACTTCATGATAGAAATGTGACATGCTCATCCATACTTTATTGAACTTGAAAATTAAATGTCAAGCTGGCTTTCGTGGCTTTCCAGGATTGCTTATGGCATTGCAAAAAATTGTTACATCGTGACACTCGGCATTAAAACATTTAATTTAACGTCATGTCCCATTCGTGTTGGTTTCATGGCCTTGACTTCCCTCATTAGCATATTATAACTGAGCTCAACCGTTCAAGGAAACGTTTTTACCAACACCTGACTGACACAGCTGGTGCTTTATCATTGCGTGAATTTGTTTTCCAACCATAGATTTATAGTTTCTGATTAGCATACAGTTAACACATGGATCTCACTCTTGCCTGCATACCAAGGCTTGATGAAAACACCCCCTCCTTATGCTCAGGATAAATCGGGAATATTGGCAGCCTCCTAATTTGGGTTAATGAGTCCTGGTGGATCGATGATATTGTAAACCAGCTGACATACAAAAACTTGCAATCTTGGATATATTGAGCACAGTGGCAATAGTCTTCTTTATGGCTTTTTTATTACGATTTCTATTATTCATTGTCTACCGATCAGTAAATTGTCTACTCTTCAATAAATTCATTGATCAGAATTAATTTCCAGTTTATCTACGACGAACTTGCTTGGTGACTACCACCAACATGGAAACCTCAGGAAATTTTATTTTCAACCTGGAAACCTCAAGAAATTTTGTATTCAACCTGGAAACCATGGAAAACTCGGGGAAATTTGAATTGAAGCCTAAAAATGTTCAGTATCGAAATTGCATTTTGTGCTGGTTAGTTATGATTCTGTGAAATCAGCATAAAAATGATTGGCATGCTAATCAATTCCACCATTATAAAACTCCGCATTTGGCTAAAAATGTTGCTTGCAGCGATCCTAAATTAATCCTAGTTTATTCATGACAAAAATAAAATTACCTGTGTTGTCAGTGCGTTTAATATAACCTATCTAGAAAATGTTTTCGAGAGATTACGCCTAAAACCCGTTATTTCTGGTAATTTTTCATTCGAGTTTTGTCCATGGAGTTAATTTTTGCTAATGTTAATATTTCTAAAATTTTCAAAATTGTCTAGAACTGCATCTTGTTGGCATCGAGTTTGTATCTACAGTAGTTGCATCTAGTGATATAGTTTGTATAAAAAATACCTAAAAATTCTTTCATTATTATGGTTACTTCCAGAAAAAAAAAACTGAAGGAAAATATACCTAAAAACCATTGTTTCTGGTGGAATTTCAAAGAAATATGCGTAAAATCCATCATCGGGATATGTTTGTTTGGTAATGTTGACTAAAAACCTACCATTTGAGATGTACATTTAGTTTTTCAAACAAATTCCTTATTATCATTACTAAATATTGTTTTCAGTAGAACTGGGGCACACATTTAATCATTAAAATACATTTTTTTGACCTGGAGAAATTAGAATGACCCTGAAACACCTGGAAAACTCAGGGTTTTGACAAACTTGTCAGTGCCACAGGAATGTCAACTGTTTGAAAAGAATTTACCATAGGTGATGCAATATCACTAGGTTTGGTCGTGTTTTAATAATAGCAAGTAGGCTATTAATCACATAATGTAAATATTTATATAAACAATACGAGGTGCGTTATCAGTTTCTTACCTCGCCTTGTGACCAACTTAGTTGGTGTTAAAGAAAGTCACCACCTTAGGTGAAGTGTGGAATTTGTCAGCCATTGTATAGGTTGATACCAAGTACGTTATTGTATTCCCCACTGATAGCAACAATGAAAAATTCAGGTTAAGCAAAACATGAGTGAGAAAAAGTAGTCTGGGAGCGTTTTTGTTATCAACAAGCAACGAAATTTTTTTTGTGATATGATTTTGTTATGAATGCATGTCTCGGTGAATATTCGTGATGTTAAAACATCCATTGATGGTGTATGACCAACACGCAAAGATTCGTTTTTGTTTCCATTTCACAAAAACAGTAAAAGAGATAAGGAATGGAAATTAAAGGTAAACAACAAAACATCAATAAATGTGCAGAATTGCTTTAAATGTACACTAATTGCGGCAACGTGCTATAATTATAAGTAATGTTGTTTAGACACCAGATGACGTCTGGTGCTAAAGTACTCCAAACTCAATTTTTTTTTCTGGGTTTTTCGTGACAGGGCATTCCCCTCTTGTTGATGGAAATGAATTGGTTACCATACAGCTCACTGTCAGTCAGCTAAGCTAGGATTTCAATGTTGGACTTATTTTATCAACGAGTAGTGCGCAGTATGAAAGTGTCGTCATTAGTTTTGGGTCAGGCTAATTACAAATGTTCTCTTGTGTTAAGCATCGATGACATTTAATGGGAAAAAAAACAACTTAGGCCTAGTATTGTTTCTCACAGGATATGGTTAGCCATAATTACGCCTTAATTTTCCAATTAAAAGCCCGTGGCTAATTGAAATTAAACACAAATGTAAAGTAATTACATGAGGGAAAGTTATTTTGACTGACAATAGATACGGTGTTTATTTCTGAAAGTGTTGCAGGTGTTGGCAAGTTCGTTTTATCTCACAAGCAGTTTGTCAAATAAAAAGCATATCACTCTTTTTTATAAGGCGATAAACATCGTAGCCTATTTGTGCAATTTCAACTTGAACAATGATATTGCAACAAGATTCTGCAAAAAAAAAAACACTCGAAGATAGGACTATCAAATTTATATGGTGACTATCAACCTGAAAGACCTGGAAACCTCAGGGAATTTTATGGTAAACCCTAACCAAGAAAACCTAGAAAGCTCAGGGAATTTTATATTCAACCTGGAAAACATTTAAAACTCCGAGAATTTTATATTAAACCTGGAAAACTCAGGGAATTTTGGTTTGAAAACAGAAATTTTTCAGTATCAAAATTGTGTTTGTTCCTTATAATTCTGAAAAATCAGCATAAAAATGCTTGGCTTGATAATCATTTCCCAAAAATTCAGCATTTGTGATCAAGTTTTTCTAAAAAAAATTGTGCCTGCATTTAAACTCTTACATTACTGTATGCATTATTGGTGATTTAGTTTTTTAAAAAGTTTGAACATAAAATTCAAATTTAAATTTCGAGAGAATAGGCCTACATGTTAAATCCGTTATTTCTGGTCATTTTTCATTCAATTTCTGTCAATATTAATATTTCTGAAATTTTCAAAATGACCCATAACTGCATTATTGCTGATCTTGTTTGTATAAAAAAGTCCCAAAATATTTCGATCCTTATTGCTATTATTGCCAACAACAACAGAAAGAAAAGCATTTCTAGGAAAATACATGTACATGTATACGTAAAATCAAATATTTCTGTTATTTCTGGTTATTATCCGTTATTTCTGGTAATTTGTTATTCAATTTTCATCTATGAAGGTAATTTCTATCAATATCTCTGAAATTTTCAAAATGGTCCAAACTGCGTTATTGTGATCTAATTTGTATAAAAAATCCCTAAAAATTTCTTTCATTATTATTGTAATTGCCAACAACAACAACAAACATTTCTATGAAAATGCATGTTTACCAAAAATCCATTATTTCTGGTAGTGTTTCGAAGAAATGTTCGTAAATTCCATCATTGAGATGCTTTTGTTTGGTAACGTTGACTAAAACCTTCCATTTGAGATACAGTATATTTGTTGAAACAAAAATATTATTATTATTACTAAATATTGTTACCAATAGAATTGTGCCACATTAATCATTAAAATATATTTTTAAACCTCGAGAAATTAGAATATGGCCCCGGAAAACTCAGGAAATTTCGTTTTGATAAATTGGTTGTCACCATGAAGCATGATAGGCTGTTCAAATTTTCACTAAAGAGTAGCCTACGGTAGGTTAACGTGTGTTACTTGATAGTAGATCCAGACTTCGAAAATCCCAATAGCCTTATCTGTATTCGAGTTAACTATTTTTGTTTATCAGGAAGTGCAAGAATTGATATAAACGGAGGATGATCTACTTTTAGCAAACCCACTTGCAAACGTTTATTTGTGTCACTTCAATTGAATCTCTCAATCTCATTAATTCGTTTCATTTTTGCCAGGATTTTAGGGTCAGGTTCCTCTTTCAAATCCCTTTTCAGTCTACCCTAAAACCTCCCATATAGTGCAACTAGTGAAAGACCAGTTTTTCAAACAAACGTTACGAGGCGTACGAGCTATAATAAGACTGAAAAATATGGTTTGCAGTGCATGCTGAGGCGTGGGACTCACTGAAATAAATTTATCAGCAAGGGAATGGTCATTAACGTTGCAACGAACGTGAGTCAAAAATAACATTGGATTGATTTTCATTGTAAACATAATATATTATAAACATTATAAATCATATAAGTCAATTAAAAATAATCAGTGCATATGAAGAATGATCAGAACATAAAATAATCAGTAGTTATGAAAATACATAATCGAAATAGCCTACATGTACTTGGAAATTTTCAGTAATATCCTTTCTAAACTTATGTCAGGTGCACGTCCTGACGTACATGTAGGACCCTTGTTAAATCTAATAAACCTCCATAAGCAGATATTCAATTGTTTTTGCATCGATTTTTATTATTGATGGTTGCACCAGATTACAATAGAACCTGTCTAAACAAATACCGTGTAAAGTGATATCCTCTCTAAACTAATGTCAGGTGCCAATACCGACGTGACACCCATTTTAAATCTTATAAACCTCCATAACCTGATATTCAAACTGCCTAAACTAATATTCTCTCCCAATATTAGTTTAGCCAGGTTCTACTGTAGGCCTATTGTTTTAATTTTATCTAAGTTCCCTCGTCCTAATAATCTCAAACAAGTCCTCAGTGATCTGGTTCAATAAATTTGAAATTATATAACTTTTTATTTCCATAATCATTTCTTACAAACGGGATGGCACGTCTTTAAATGGCTTTTTCTGACTAAATTTACATTTTTTTAAACGCATTTCCATCTGTTGCTGAAGTAATCATTCTGAATGGCACGTAATCACTCAGCTGTTTAATCTGCCAAAACTAATAACCTCTCTAAACAAATTCCCGACACTGGCCCCAATATTAGTTTATACAAGTTCTACTGCATTGTTTTCATTTTTTTTAAGTTCGCTTATCTTATTAACTCTCAGAGTACATGTATCTAGTTAAATGATTTTGAAATTATGTTGGCCTAGGCTACATTTAACTTATTTTGTTTTACCCATAATAATTTCTTGCAAATGGAATGGCACATACGTCTTCAAATGTTTTTTTCTGACTAATTTTACTGTGATTTTTTTAAATGCTTTTCCATCTGTTGCTGAAGAAATCATTTTAATGGCCACGTAATCACTCAGTTGCTTAATGTGTTCAAACTATAATAACCTCTCTAAACAAGTACTCGACACTGGCCCCAATATTAGTTTAGACAGGTTCTACATGTCCTCAGGTAGGCCTACATGTGTCTGGTTAAATAATTTTGAAATTATATAGGCCTTAGCTACATACATGTACAGGAGTATAACCTCTTAATTTTTTAATTGAATTGAATTTTTCCATAAGCATGGTCACCCAATCTCTCATTAGTTTGATAGTTACATTTGTAATGCTCAGAATTACTAAAATTTTGCTTTCACAAATTCAGTTTTTTTAATTTGTTCTGTCTCCAAATTGATTCGGATTGAGTTGTCTCTTTTGAGGCATAAGATGTCGAGATTAAAATCAAAGTATTCCCAACAATGGTGCCCTGGTGTGCCGAGAGTGCTGAACCTTGCACAACCCACACCATTCACCATTCACATGAAAATTCATAACTTGAATGGAGTTTGCTGTAATCCCCTTATCCCCAATCTCATTCATCTCTGCTCGACCTACCTTTCCAAAACCACATTTGACGTACGTGAGGTTTTTTGTTTGTTACTAAATGCGAACTCGTAATCGTGCCATAAATTGCTGTAGTTGCTCGTAACAAAAGCTCGCAAATTCGCCTTTGTGTAGGATATTTTTCGAGGAAAAATTCACGTTGAATTGATGAAATGAGCTGTTTACGGCCATTATCTAACTTCTCATGTCCATCATTTCAAGGTCGTCATCCATCAAATAGTTTTAATTTTGGCCACCATTCTTCCCCGCTTCCTCCTCATTAAATGGGTGTAACTCTTTGAAATGTAGGACTTTCACACGGCAAGGTTTCCCAGCAAATTGCTGAGACTGACTGACTGCTCACGAATTTTCCTCACCCTAATTGCACTATTGTCTCAGCACTGGAGAACATCAATTGTCTCAATTTTCATCCCAATTTGAAAGTGAAAGGGATTGTCTAACGCTAATGGGAGGTGTGATCGGATGGGCTGGGTAACCAGATAACGAAATTCACCAGGTCGTGAATTATGGAAGAATTGCAGCTTTATGGTAGGTGTTTTTTACACTTTTTAGCACACCTTAGTTGCAATTGTCAGGGCTCCCACTTTCTGGGAAGTCAGGGAAAATCAGGGAAATGAAGAAGTGTCAGCAGGCAAGAGGCCAGTATAAAAAGTATAATAAATGGGAAATTTATACCATTGTGTGAAAATTGTGAAAAATTGGGTGAAAATGACAAGTATACAATATACAATTTTTTTTAGAAAAGCAAGCTGAAATCCACTATTTGTGGTCTAGTTTTCTAAAACTAAAATAACCTATGGCGTCCTGTAGTTTCAAATGCACTTTTTATAGTTCTTGAAATTGCATTTTTTTCAAAAATATTGGGTAAAAAATGTAAACAAAAATCAGATGTTTTCAAGTGAAAATATGTAAAATTGAATATGAAATAATGTGATAAAATGTGAAAACTATCAGATTCTTGGATGTGAAATAATGCGAAAAATTGTATACCAGGCAAATGAATAATGACCACTTGAATTGAAACTACTGTAGGAAAATTGGGAAAATCCATGTTGTATGAACAAATGCCAAATTCATCTGTTGAAATTAACAATTTTATATAAATACTGGACATGTAATTACGTGACCAGGTTATGGTGACTATCAACCTGGAAAATCTGAAAACCTCAGGGAATTTTGTATCCCACCTGGAAAACGGAGAAATTTATATTCGACCTGGAGAATTCAGGGAATTTATTTTTCAGAAATTAGTAGTCATAAGATATTACTGTACAAGTACTTTCAACACTTTGTTTAGACAGGTTCTACTGAACGACGATATGATAATTTGAAGCTATTGGAAAATTGGGATAAACCCTGTTTTGTGAAAATTGCCAACTTTCATATGCAGTTTTTAATACTTTTTTTTATAGCCTACATGTATATTTAAGAGTGGAACAGATAATACCAAATAAATAATGGTCCTGGCTGCTTGCCAGTGGGGAGAGGCGTTAGCCAATGGATGTAAACTCCTAATAACTATTCATTTGAAAACCACGAAACGTTTCATTTATTCGGACATATTCCTACGTTATGAATGCATTGAATTTTAATTTAAAGCAGCAAAACGATGCTCCTGTATCCGGTTAGGAAGATCGAATTTTGGCAAAAGTAAACATCTACATGTTATGCTATGTAGGCCTACCTTTATAACTTGAAACCTATTCATCCATTTTTGATCTTAAAATTAAAAAATATGTGCCTTTATTACGCAGTTTAGCTTTTGGACTAGGCTAGGCTCTGTAGAAATCACTTCAACTGCAACAGGTGCAGAAATCAGTGTTTGAAAATAGCCATGCTAGCACTTAATTTATGTTGATTAATCGTGAGCCATTTGGGCGGGGATGCTGAATTACTGTTACTGTAGTCATTTTTATCTTCTTGACTGTCGCGACCTATGTTTAGCATTCTTAAGTGATTACTAAAATGCCTGATTCACTGCATTCACTGCCTGCAAAACCCACGTGTGATACACAACTCGCAAAAAAAATGAAAATAAAAAGCTGAGACTTGTTATGGCTAGTTAACATGACATAGCTCTTGCTGCGATTAGTCCCGTATTTTTGGCATAACCATCCATCAGATTAATATTACTTTTCTGTTTTTCATTTTCAGATCGACTGTACTTCGCAACAGTACGACCCTCGATTAGGCCAAAATGCACACCTACGATTCATTACTTCTGCATAGATGATGAACTCATCTACGAAAAGTAAGCAGTTTGATATATCTTGCCATAACTGTTTATCAGTTTGATTGCAATGAAATTTTCAGTGGTACATGTAGTAAGAAGACAACTTTCTCGCCACGTCTTGTTTCAGAGCTTATTTTCAGCTGGTGGGATCCATTGCCAAAGCCCCAAACTCCTTAATACTGTTTAATAATTTTAAGATGGAAACTCATGTTGATGGCAACAGGAATGTGTGCTGATACCGTATCTAATGTCGATGATAAAATGTGCACACAAAAAAATACACAGGGACAGGGTGACTGGCCATATGAAAAATATAGAAATGTCAGGGAAATTGATTTAGTCTGGAAAAGTAAGAAATTCACATATTGTCTGGAAATTTGTTGTTGGACACCGATTTTGATTGGTATACATGTATATAAGTTTAAATATCTAAGAAAAGCTGTATATGTGATCAATTTTTTTTTCTCATAATTTCGCCTGCTGCATGCTCATCATCTTTAATCTTTCCTAATGTTTCTTACGAAAATCCATTATTTTTGCTGTTTTTTTTTTTTAAATTTAGCATATCTCGTTTCTGAATGATAAGTACGGCATATATGGCTACTTATCAGTTTTTATATGCATCACGATTTTCAACAAAAAATATTCCTTACAGTGTTTCCAGCATTTTTAAAATTTGAAGTCTCAAATTCGGCGTTTGATAATGACATACACTAAAACTCCATTAAAACTCCAAACCCCATTTCGTGTCTGGCCTTTCTATAAATACCACCATGTGGCATTTGAATTGGGACATCATTGAATTCGTGAGTTGATGATTCCCAAGGTTTAAAATGTAGAAGGATAAACACACGACTTTGCCCTTTTTGAACCAAAAATGGCAAATCCGTAAAAGCGTTTGTTTTAAATTCTCTGGAAATGTTCCAGAAAGTGCCCGGAAAACCTGGAAAAGTCAGTGAAATTGAATTGAAGATTCGGCCAGTCACCCTGAGTACTTGGAGTAGATAATAAAGATGCAAGAACAATGGACAAACGTCGTGCTTTCGGCACCGCACAAATATTGCGTATACACGTGAGTCGTGACCTTTCCTCAACCTCCTACGCCCGAAGAAAGTTTGGCTTTTTTGTACCTGTAATGGTAATTTAAAGCAGCAAATTATTCGGGTAATTTCCTATGGTCGGTCCATTAATAATGTGCAATCTTAAATGGACCGGATTTGTTTGTTGCGATGCTGCCGCGGTAGCGGTGGGCGTTTATGCTGACCCAGTTCTTCCACTCGCAGACCTGCCACGGGCTCTGATCATTAGAATAAGTGCGTGGAATTGGCGATATGTACATGCCCAGGTTATTATATCATAATTGTATTCTCTGCAATTGTTTGCTTTAATGAAATGATGCTTGACAGCCTTCCAGCGTTTCATCCCGAAGACCTTGAGTGGCCGGGACCTTGCGAATTATTCGAGATCCCCTAGGCGAATATTTTAATGTTGTTGTCTCGGTATCGAAGGTGTTGGCCATATTTGCTACGCCCACGAAGGCACAATTCCTGGTTGGACCGACGCAAACACCTGCTCGTATCGCGATTGTATCAATATTCGTCTTCCCACTTAAATGTCCGTTTCACCTTTAAATTCCCAATTATGATTTTGACTTTTAGGTGAATTCATTGCCAAATGATGTTGGTCCAACCTACAGTGCGTACGTGCGACTATTATGCTGATGCTGATGCGCCAGAACACTAAAGACAACTTGTTGATTTCAGGTTTGGACGCCTATTAGCAGAGCCTAAATCGGTGCTACCATGGCTGTGTCTCTCTGGGCGACTGTTGAGGTGATTAAGGTCATCTTCGTGACGTCATTGATGCTGAATTGTTAATGTCTGTCATGACCTGCTATTTGTAGACTCGATGCAATGTTAAAGGGTACAACCGGTGTGAAAATAGGGAGAAAAATGTAAAAATTAAGGGAAAATAACAATTATTGTGAAAAATTGATTGGATATGATTTTTACGAGAAATCACGGATGATTATTATAAAATCATAATAAAATTGTGATTATTTATCAGTTTTTTTTATTAAAATTAGTTTTAAAACAGTAGAATCACCATATAGGGTCCTTAATTTCATAAAAAAAGCATTGTAAAATTTGAATGCTTATCTGTTTTTTTTATAAATGTTTTAAAAACCTGAGTAATTTCCCTTCATTCATGGACACGCATCATTTGCCGTCATCCTAGGGTCCTTAATTTCATAAAAAATCGTAATAAAATTTGATTATTTTACATCATTACAAAATTGCCTACGGCGTTCTTCCGAATAGGCCTACTATTATTTCTAAGAATGTCTTAAAATTCCATTTTGGTTAAATCATTTTCTCGAAAATGCACTTAAAATCTATTTCTCATCGAATTGCAATAAAAATAATTCGATAATGACTTTCCCTTAGATATTATTTACACACACACGATCTTTTTTAGGAAAGCTAGTTGAAATTCACCAGATATATTGCCTAAGATATTTTCAGTAATATTGTAGGTCAGTCGCGAAAGTGTCACTCAATATAGTGGCTCGCGGTATGATGTTTGAGAACCGCTAGTTTAGTTGCAGAAAATGCGAAATTTTCAGAAATATTGGGTGAAAAATGTGGAAAAAATGTTATTTGCATTCAAAAAAATTTGAAAAGTATCAGATACTGGGATGTGGACAAATTTGAAAAAGTATCATATAATTGGATGTACAAAGTGTAATGTAAACGTATCAGATACGCGGATTGAAAAAAGGAGTGAGAAATTGTGTACCAAATAGTCACTTGCCTGCGACTAACACGAAAGACATTGCAGTTCCAATTACATTTTAATGCTCCTGTTTTTATTTGCAGTTATCATTTTAATTCCTTTTTTAGACGTCCTCTTTAAAGTTTAGTTCACCTTTGACGGTTTCCGAGAACGAGCATTTTCTAATATTTTATTGCAGGTTGAATCGCGGCACCTTTGGTTGGGCATATTTGCAGACTATTTTTTTCAACAATTGACAGTTTCGAGTTGACTGACTGTCAAGAAAAAAAAAACTGATAAGCCAAATTAATTCTTACAGAATTTTCATCAAAGAGAACGCACCGATGCAACGCAAATACGTCTGGTGTCGTAACTAAGGATGCACCTTCGTGGTTATATTTATATGAAAATATGGCCACCTTTATGTTCCCTAACAACGCCCATGTGCGTTTTAACGTCAATGTTTATTTCACTCTGTTGCAGACGAGATTCAGTACTGTTTTATAGCTGCAAATGCAAATGCCAGGTAGGCCTGCTCCACGGCTGTAAATCTATGTGGCCGATGATAAACCCATTAATGTCAAGGTGGAAACCTTATTACCTGCCTCGAGTTACTCAAATATTGACCATTATTTCGCGTGGATATTAATATATCAGCTCAAATCATTTTTTTTGACTGACAAACTAGCTTTACGATCAGTCTCATATCATATAATGGCAATGGAAACAGGTCACGTCAGTCATATTTCTAACGAGCTTTGTTAAGCATTTGACAAACCGCCACCTATGGACATGTTTATATGAAATATGGCCACCTGCTCGTATATTAAGTGGCGATTTCAATATCTTCACTTTCAATTGTAAACTTGTTGTTTCCATGATTTTGTAAACTTACGTATATATGTATGTGAACACTGTTTTGTCGTATTTCAACTGTCGTTTATTTCAGATCCGACTTCGAATGCAATATCTGTAGAATATGACCTTATCGGGAATTACTCGCTGAGCATTGTGAAAGTAACCGTCCTTTTTTATTTTCATTTCCAGTTTTTACGACGATTTCGGACCGCTCAACTTGGCCATGCTGTATCGCTACTGTTACAAAGTGAACAAAAAACTGAAGGTGGGTTCGGCATGTCAGTCTGCACGCTATTAGTGCCCAGGTTCATCTTCTACCTGACCCTTATCTGTTACGTAATCACGGAGCATTATTTAAACCTGTTGTTGCTGTTGTTTCCCATTAATTAGGTCTTTTTGTTGGCATTTCGGAGTTTTGCAGTTGCAGTTAATTCCCAGGCCATAGCTGGAGTGAAGGCGCTCCACATAACAGTGGCTGCATGTCGTCAAATAACTGCATAATGAGTGCGGCTTTGCTTTTAATTGTTTTTATTTAACCCAAATGTCGTGACGTGCGTAAATCAAGCCTCCCGAATGGGGCATAAAAAGCAATGGGACCGCATTGCTGATGCCAAACTCGATCAATCGAAATGAGGACCGAGGTTTAATATTTATAGGGAAATGGGAGTGGCGCTACCTGGTTGGTGGGCACCCTCGTAAGTCACCCACGCAAATACTTGGGCCAAATGAAATTGGGGAACTTCCTACTACCTTAAGTACGAAACCTTAATGAACGAAGGCGAGCGAGAGCCACCCGTTTAGCTGGCTTTACTACTGTTGAACCAGTTGCTCGTGGTGCTGACAACTTTGCTACAAAACGGTTACAGTGGGATGATTATGCGGTGATAACTCGTTTTTCTCTCTATTTGGAATAAAACATTGAATACATGCATGAGTTGCGAAAAAATAATTAACATGTTGGGAGGTTGGAATGCATGACTGCTGCAACAAAAAGTTGTGCCGCTATGCACTCTGAAGTCAAAATCCATGGTGACTACCAACCTGGAAACCTCAGATAGTTTTATATTCAACATGGCAAACTCGGGGAATTTCATATTCATCCTGAAATACTCTGGGAAGTTTATAATCAACCTGGAAATCTTAGGGAATTTCGAATTGAAACCTGGAAAACTTTAAGATATTTCACACTGAAATCTGGAATACACGAGGAATAATAATATAAAACCTGGAATACTGAAGTAATATTATGTTCAACCTGGAAAACCCTGGGAATGTTATACTCAACCAGGAAAACCCTGTGACTGTTATACTCAACCTGGAAAACTCAGGGAATTTTATATTCAACCTGGGAAACTCAAGAAATTTTAAATTGAAACCTGGAAATTTGTCAGTATCAAAATTATATTTTTCCTTTGTTCGTCGAAAGTGAGAAATCGACAAAAAATATTGGTCTCATAATAATCAAGTCTAAATAATCCCCTAAAATTAAGTATTTTTGACCCTGTGGCGCTACTAAATAATCTTATTTTATGCATTATTGATGATTTGAGAGATTACACCTAAAATCCGTTATTTCTGGTAATTTTTCGTCGATGGAGTCGGTTTCTGGCAGTACGAATGTTTCGAAAATTTTTAAAACTTTCAAAAATATTTCGAGGAAAATATACCAAAAATCCAGTATTTGTGGTAGTTTTTCTAAAAACGGCGTTTATTTTTTATTATTACCAAATATTTTTTAAACGTGTGAAAATTTGATCAGAACAATACTTCCAAATTTGGCACGTTTCGTATGATATAACGTTGTTTCATATAGTGCATTCATTTCTTTGACCACCAATGGTGCTGGTCCGAGTATTCATGGCACCCTGGTGGGCTATCCATCACATTTTCACTTGCAACTAAACTTGCTTCTGACCGTTTTAGTTGATGTCAGCTGTTAATTGTGGCCATAATTTCAAAGCAATTGCACGAAGCAATTTGGACAAGTGCCATCGTTGACATAATAGGTGGTTGATTAATGCGTATAACTTGTCAGATTTTCACCTAGCACAGTTCTAGGTTTGTGAAGGGAGTTGTCCCCATTGATTTCCTGGAAACTGCAAATATTGTCGAATGATTCAATGTCATATTGAAGTCTATACGGATATGTCCAGACTTAAAATAGTTTTTAATTTCAACAAAAAAAAAATAACTTTGTGAATTCGAATCATACAGTATTCGAAAACCGACAGTTTGAAGAATGTTATTTGCCTTTTGTGTAATCGAAAACTCTTTTGCAATGATGACTTTTTTCTCGTATACTTTTCAGTCGTACCCATTGGCCAAGAAAAAAATCGTCCATTACACATCTACGGATTCCCGAAAGCGAGCGAATGCTGCGTTTCTCATAGGTTCCTATGCCGTATGTCCATAACACTTTGACTTTTTTTAAATTTTAAAGTCATCTAATCTACAAACTATGAGAGCATGATGTTAAAAACCTCAAAAATTTAAAATGATTTTCTTTAACAAATTTTTAAAATGTTATTTTCAAATTGTTGTTATTGTGTTTGCTCGTATAAATAAAATCAGGTTAACAATAAAGATTTTCCTAAGAAAAAAACATTGAATTACTGCAGTTTTACTCCTTTTTAAGATTAATTTAACAATTTTGAATTACCGCAATTTTTACTTTTTGCCTAATATGTTTTAATCTTTATACAGATTATCTACATGAACAAATCGCCCGAAGATGCGTACCGTCCTTTAATTGAAGGAACTAGCCATACTTTTGAACCATTTAGGTGAGTTGTGGTATCGTTTCGCTCACTTTAAATGGTGGCCAGTTAAGCCGGTGTAATTTGGATGTTTTTTGTTTTGCTGGTTTATTATTAATATTTTTTTACCTGTTTTCATTGTTACAGAGATGCTTCCATCCTACCTTGCACATATAATTTGACCTTGTTGGATGCCCTTCAGGCCATCAGCAAGGTAAGTAAGCCAGTGAGCATTTTTCTCGAGCACAGCATTTATTTTCTGTACGTGAAAAAAAACCTTTGTTTTTCTCAAATGATGAAATAGGCTTTGAGTCACGGCTTTTTCAATTTCGATACATTTGATGTGGAGGAATACGAACATAATGAAGTAAGTGTAAAGTAGAAGAATTTTTGCTATGTTGCATCTGTTCAGCATTCTCCAAATATAATGACTTGTAAATATTAGCGTGTAGAAAATGGAGACCTAAACTGGATAGTTCCTAATAAATTCATCGCATTTTATGGGCCGCATTCGTCCACAAGAGTGGAAAATGGTAAGTTTTGCCTTAATTACCTTTTTAATTATTTGTTTGACATATGTGCAACTAACGCTTATCTTATTTTAGGATACCCCTTACATGCTCCAGAAGCATATTTCGACTATTTTAAATCTCACAATGTAACTACGATTGTCCGGTTGAATAAAAAAATGTACGACGCTCAGCGTTTCATCGATGCTGGTTTTGACCACAAGGACCTTTTCTTCGTTGACGGGAGCACACCTAGTGATGAAATCATGAAGCAGTTTCTGAGAATATCGGAAAAAACCAAAGGCGGCATAGCTGTGCATTGTAAAGGTTAGTTCTTGTTTATTTAATTTCTGAGTAAGGTGTCTTTCACGGCATGCTATCAAAACATGAAATTACTGCTTTTGATAATTTTTGTTGTCATGGTTTAAAGTTGCCTTACCACACCTAAAATTCTTTTTCAATTTTGCTGCATGTTCTTATATTATATTTAACGAATTGTGGCATTGTGTTTAGCTGGACTGGGACGGACGGGCACCCTTATCGCCTGCTATATCATGAAGCATTACAAGTTCACAGCTGCGGAAGCCATTGCCTGGATTCGCATTTGCCGGCCTGGATCTATCATTGGTCAACAGCAACACTGGCTGGAAAGGTAAGTTCGCATTTTTCTCACTTTGGGAACTTTCTGCTTTAAATTGTCTACTGCAGGGATGTGGATATTTTGTCCAAAAAGTCAGAGAAAGTCGGGTGGGAATCGGGGAAAACTTTAAATATTTTTAATTTTGAATTCATTGAAAAACACCCTATAAATTACACCTACAATTCGTTATTTCGTCATAGAAACATGTTCAAATTGAGAGACAATTTCTTGGGTTGTCAAGGAAACAGTTTGGCATGTGTTCCTATATTTTAATAATATAGCAGATACTGTCTAAAATGCATCATTTAAAATCTGATTTTTCTAAAAATTTCGCCTGCTTATATTAAATCTGTTATTTCATCTCTAATTTTTTTAAAACATAAAAAAGGCCTACAGTATTCTCTTTAATATTAATATTTTTAAGAATGCCTTCAAAATTGAATTAGGGCTAAATTTTCTTACAAATTTTGCCTACTGCATTCTCTTAAATGTTAATTTGTAGGCAGTGCCATGATGTTAATGTTAACATCCTTATGATTTTTTTTTTGAATTTTTTTGTGGCCTTGTTTTTGTAAAATGTTGCCTATGGCATTCTCAATTCTAAAATATATGCAGGGTCGTGGCAAATGAAAATGTTAATTTGTTTTTCAAAAATATTTGAATAAAATTGTGAAAAAAAATAAGATATATGCATGTGAACAAATTTAAGAATATTAGATACATTTACTTTAATGGGCAAAGTGATCAGATTTGGTCAGGGAAATTCAGTTGCAAATTTTGGTATGAACCATGTACTAGCTTTCTCAACATGATTTGTGAACTCGTGCAGGAAGCAAGCATTGCTTTGGCGCCAAGGCAGCATCCATTACAACCGGCAAGCCAAACCCGTCGATTCCATCGTGTCATCTACGCATACGAAACAGCCAAATGGGGGAGATGCTAACTCGGTGAGCATTACCAAAACGTATCCATCGTCGCCCATCATTAACAAGGATAATTGTCGCACCATCATCACTATGACGTCGTCCTGCAATGTCCCGATTGGCCAAAGAAATTCTTCCGTAACGTCGATCCTCAACCGCGTGGACACCATCAAGCTGGATGACAAGTCTGGCGAATTTGAAGACAGTTGCGATCTCATCGAGGCAAGTAGCGCTGACAGGGTTGCTGAATGTGGTTTTCTCAGCTGTTTACTTATACTCGGTACTCCGACAAAATTCTAAAATAGGAAGCAGATGCGAACGCAAACAAGGAACTGAATCTAACCCAAGGAGATCGGCTGAACCACATTAAGGCGAGCCGCCAACTTGGCCGCTCGTCCACTGTAGGAGTCCTTCGGTAAGTTGGTAAAACCATCTTCAGGGTCAGGATTTTTGCTTTGAACGTACTGATCAACTCTGCCGCTCGCAATTTCAGAAAGGAAGGTCAGGACTTTAAGACGCGGAGTTGTAAATTGCGACCCGTTAAACCTCAGACCGCTTCGATGGCCACGCATTCTGTCCTGTCGCCGCTGGAGACGCAGAGCAGCGTGGTGACCACCTCGTTTAAACGGACAACTCGTAGCTCCGTCGCGGCAGCGGGCAATCTCAACTCGAATGGTATCGCAACTAGAAGGTGAGCATCTTGAGTTTATTTTAATATACGTTACATGCACGTAGTATGCAGTTCTATAATGTGTCATTACCGGAGTTAATCTAGTGTTATCCTTTCATGCATGATCGTTGCACTCCCCATTTCTAATTTACTGATCAGATCTCATTTGTGTTCTTTTCCTTATACGCATCTGTCATATCTTCCATGTTATTTTTAGTCAGAATGCATGACGTTAATGCTTATTTTGCATTATTTTCATCGTATGTACGGATTTCCTATTTTCGTCAATAGGTGGTGCCGAAGGACTATTGTCCCGCTTTTTAATACTGTTAGAGCATGCTGTTCACGCTATTACGAACCGTTGTACATCACAACTCTGATTGCATTTCAACATTTTGCCTTCCGTGAATTTCTTTGTAACGCCTCATCATTGTTACGGATATTTTTATTTGTTCGATTTACTCAATCTGTGCTTAACTATTTCGTTCTGACTAGCATTCGCTTTCTACTTGCCTCTAACAACTTTCTCTGGTCTTGCTTTTCTCTTTTCTCTTTCTTCTCTGTTCAACTAATGCTAGCTGGTCCAGCAAGGCCGCGGGTACTGTTGTGGATTGCGAAAATAACCACGGCGCTGCTGTGCCATCTTTGTTCGTCTCTTCGTTGTCTCCTCCTTTAACCGTTTCGTGCCACCCCCTGAGAATCGCCAATAAGCAAAAACGCCCCCACCACGTTCTTCTCAGCACTCGGGCTGCGGTTTCTACCACAGCCGTCCCTCTTACGCCTACGTGTTCCTCTTGCTTGATTTCTACCGGTTCCAGCTCTCCGTCAACCACTGCCGCTGGTAGATATTACCTGCGCACCTCCAATTTGGTTCAAACGAAGTAAGTTTTGGTTTGCACGTATACGGCTGCGAGTGTTTCTGGTCTTTGAAAATTTATAAGTTAGCAAATCGGATCATGAAATTTTAAATTGTCGGGAGAATTTGAAGGCAATTTCAGTGGTTTGATAAGGCGAACTTCTTACACATGGCGACTGGTAGTTTTTCAAAGTGTAAGTAAAATCCGTCATTGGGATATGTTTGTTTGGTGATGTGGTGTAAAAGCCTACAATTTGAGATCTAGTTTTTCAAAGATTATCCTTATCATTATTATTATGAGGGAAATTTCGTTTTGAGAGATTAGTAGTCACCATGTTGCATACAGTATATACATGTACCAGTTGTTTTATGAACATCGATGTTATGGTTTGTCAAAAGGCTGTTGTTGGCAAATTACCAATCATTGTTTTTCAGTAATTTCGTCATCTTATCTTTTTAATATTTTGTTCTTCTCTCGTAGACCACGTCCAGTGGCTGCCACTGCTGCCAAAACTACAGTTAGGGCCACGATGTTAAGATGACAAAGCCAACCCCCTCTGAAGAACTGCCACCCACCTCGCCAGCAACCTCGGATCCGTGCACGGAGAAAGTACAAACCCGGATTGAAGAGGGTGTCAATCACACGCACCGTTAGATCGACTTTGAGGACCAAACCGAAGAAAGTGCTGTGCGTATCTCGATTGAGGTCCACAGCTGGTAAACGAAATACTGTTCTCGGTGCATTAAGGCCAAAACTACGCAAACGTGTCAAACGGTGATGATGGAGGTACGGGGACAATTGCAATACAATGTCCCGTAGCTTTCGGGCCTGCAGAGAGGCCAATTAGGATTCCTCGGTCAAGGCAATATGATGATGACCTTTCACTTGGCCATGGTACAGGAACACTTTCATAATATTCAATGGCGACTGAAGCTTTTTAGATATCTCCCAGTTGCGTCACTGATAATATTACATACCTGAAGGTGCGTTTACACTATATTACTGAACATTGATATACAGTGGAATCCGTTAAATTGGAGCACATTGGGCCCGGGTTATTTTGATAACTAGCCGAATGACAAAAAAAATGCTATGGTTATTTAATTAGAATTCTTATATGCATATACATCACATAATTTAATTTGCAAAGCTATTTACAGATCTGGTTCATTTACAATTTTTCTGTCTAAATTCATTAACGAAATGCTCATATTCCCCATATACCGTATGTATCGTATTTGAAAATCAATGGATTTACGCAGTCAAACTTATCAGTGCTTAAGTCTAGCACTTTTTGGTGGTTTCTCAACTAAGATGCTAAGATGCACGTTTCGTATTCGTCAACATCAAAATCATTTTTCATCAGTCAGCTCTGTTTGACTCCCAGATAGTCTGGCAAGTGCCGGATTTTCTTCCAAAACTTCTCTTTCCCCATGTTTTACGAATCCACCATGACGAAGGAAAATGATAACAATAAGTCTGAGCAGGACAGGTAAATCAGAGTTAAATTCCTCATGTTATCGTCATGTTACATTTTATTTTATACTACGTTTCTTAAAACATGCAAATCAATAAATAATGAACTTAGCAGTTATTCAGTCGACCTTACTTGAGTACTTGATTGACAGAAATATCAGCAATTTTTGGTGATAATTTTTTTATTCACGATTTATTTCGTTCCGATTTGAATGACACTCTGCAGGTGTCGTTCTGTAATTGAAATCTGAACGAAAATAAATCGCGTATAAAAAAACAATCAGTAAATATTGCCTGTATTTCTATCAATCTGATACTAAAGTATGTACTGCTGAATAATTGGTTAGTTAATTTTTTATTGAGTTGCATGTTTTAAAAAGCGTAGTATAAAGGAAAATTTCTTGCTGTGAGAATCTAATTTTTCATCAGTCCTGCTCCAGCATAAGCGAATTGTTGATTACAATAACCAATGATTTCACTGTGTTTCTGTATACAAGCGTTCTGGACGTGGCTATTTCGATAACAATAAACGAATGATAACATTATCCTCAATCCCATTAAATTTAGTCCACTGTATAACGAATTAGTTTTTAACTCTGTTGTGCAACTTGTTATATGACACCCACTCGATTACCTGGGTCATCAATACTATGAGATGTTGAATAACATTTTTTCTTCTCGTTTCAAAATTTATTGTGCAGGATTTTGCAATATAACACGTTCTGTTATATAGTGTAAACGCACCTTAATTGAGCTTTCGTACTCGGTCATTTACCGGGTTAGATGCCAATTTTATATCATTCACTTCAAAAATGTACATTTTAATAGGTAGCAAATGATCGTTCTAGATTCAGATATAGATTTAGTAGTCGGCAGATGTGATTGCTATTTAATTTTCTACATTTTGCCTACACGTTTTTATATGTCGAAACATTCTAACTGAAATTTGTTACACGTATATCAGGCTTTGATAATGCATCACTCGTTAATTTTTCAGAGGGGAGCTAGGCTTTTTATTGTTTCTTTGGTGTAGGTTTCCTAATACTTGAGTTAATCTTACAAGCATCCTTAGCATACATTAATGCTGCTACAGAACTGGCCAAATTTTCCCAAGGATGACCAAATTTCTTAAAATCGTAGTGCTGTTTGAAAAAAAAATTATATTTTTAATCGTGTCGCATCTTTTATGCTCTCACCATAATGGCGAGATGAAGCTTGACAGCATTGATTCTCGGCCCCATTCTTTTGAAGTAGAAATGACTGTTATGCCATGAATTTTTATCACGGTGATTTTCAACCTCTAAAAACTTTGTTGAAAATTGTATCATATGCCAGGCATTTGTCATTGTAAAAATGAGAATTTCAGTGCTATCAGCTAGACTTTAATGCTCTGTACATGTATTCTCTTTTATAGATAGTGTATCATAGATAGATTTAACTTACTAATTAAAATGCTTTTTTACTTTTAAACTTTAAATTATTGTGTGCCAAATGATTTATTCAGAACTTCGTAGCATTGGTTGCACCAACAAGCTTTTCTGTATTTGGTAACTGATATTCAACCATTTTTATACAGTCTAATTTTGGATTCAATATTAATTATGTAGTCATGTCCCACTTAAAAGTTGCTTTTGTTTTAATTTTATGCAAATCTTTATCCGGCAACATCGGTCAGGATTTTTCCTGTCACTGCATGCAATGCATATTTTTACAGGCACATTTGGGAGAAATAGTTTCAAGTAAATTGAATGCGCTTTTTAACGAAACAGTAATGGGATTTTTATTTTAATATTAGCCTTAATACAGACCGTTGCAATTCAAATGACTTTATGCTAATAATAATTTGGATTATAGAATTCGTTAATTAGCATATTTTAAAGGAGACAACCACACTTCTAAACTAATCCATAATGGAATTAATTGCCTGTCACAATATGCTTATGTAGTATGGGTGTAGATACATGTATATACAATTTAATGAAAAATAATTTAAGGTGTGCAATTTTTATTCATCTATTCATTTCTGTCAATATTAATATTTCTGAAATTTTCAAAATGGTCTAAGACGGCGTTATTGGAGATCTAGTTTTCATAAAAAATCCTCAAAGATTTCTTTAATTATTATTATTATTTTAAAAAAACTTTCAGGGAAAGTATACCTAAATTCTTTATTTCTGGTAAAGTTTTGCAAAAAGAAATGTTTGTAAATCAGTCATTGGGATCCGTTTGTCCGGTAAAGTTGTCTAAAAACCTACCATTTGGGATCTAGTTTATTAAAAAAAATTGCCTATGGCGTTCCCCATAATATTATTATTACTAAATTTTGTTTTTAATATAATTGCGGCACACATAGGGAATTTTGTTTTCCGAAATTAATAGTCACCAAGTATTGTTTTCCTTTTTTACCCATTTTTGTAGCAAGCTATTTTTTAATTTAGAAATATTTATTAATCACCCTGTATAATTGGGAACGTATTTTCGATGCACCCTGTAAATGATGACCTCCGATGAACTGTCAGCAGCTTAGTCATTATTTAACTCTTGCTCAGTGTGATATGGTTTGCACAAGAGATGACACTGAAAGCAAAATCATGAATCAAAATTCAGTTTGCGACAAATGCATGATCATGCACTTGTCTATAAATGATTGCAGTATCATTAGAAATCATTTTGCGGGCACCGTGTAGATACGATTCATTGGCCCCTGGCCGCCGTGCAATCCGAAAACAGCTTGTGGCGCCCTCTGCCGTCGTTAATCTCAGTTATTATTCTGTGCACAAAAAATGGAAGGATTGTCAAAGTTGTTGTACGCTTTGGATATTTTCAGTTGATTTCGACTTCGGGAATATTTCCGGACGATAATTAGAAGGTAAGCGAGTTATTTAGCATTAATATTTTACCGTATATAGTGTTTAATTGGTCCGCACGACCGTGTTTCAACTACAAGTAGAATGCTGCACTGACAGCAAGCTCATTCTAGTTCCTCGCAAATTTGAATTGTATTTGGTGAATGTCAGGTTTAAAGATTCTCTGTAGAATTAACGTTTCATTCGGAGTTGTACTAATACAATTGTGATCTTAAAGGTGATACGTTTCTCGAATTGTTTTCGTGCACCATGATCGCATTTTCCCCATGAAAATTTTGTCGTGTTAGTTACCATTGCATTAGGCTTATCCAAGTTTTTGCTGCGGTTTCATGCGTATTCATCCTGAATATTCCTACATCAATATTTATTCTCTGAACAATATCGTTTGTTATTCGGTCATCTAATTCGTATGTCCGTGGCCTACATAGCGGCGTAAGCTCATTCGTTGGTAGTTGGCTTATGTAGCTTACGAAGTAGGCGTTGTGGTGAAATAGGCCTAGCTATGAAACAGTTTGTGAGTGGTCTATTAAAACTCAGGAATGCGATGTACGTGGAAGGAATGCAAGCGTGCTCGCAGACCTTCAATCGCCTCTCCCAACCTTCATTTTTACCAAAATGGCCTCCTTTTATTGTCTTGACTCATCTTCATGTTCTCATGGCTTTCAATCGATTTATTTTGCTTGAATTGATGGACAAGCAGCGGTTGAATTTTCATTGCAATTGGGCTCAATTCAATTGAAAATGTAGCTTTATTTTCCCTAGTTATAATTGGTGAGTTTCAGGCGAGCTGTGAACATTTTACTTTTTCAAATTGCATGTACATGTACCTGTTGAAGTTGAATGTGTGTTAATTAAAACTTTAAGTGAGAGTGGCTTCCTTAGCACTGCCCGGCTAGCTCAGTCGGTAGAGCACGAGACTCTTAATCTCGGGGTCGTGGGTTCGAGCCCCACGTTGGGCGTCTTTTTTTCTGTCTTTTTCCCCCCGATTTTTCTACCATTTGTCTGTCGTGATTTGCACAAATTTTAACTAATACTAAATGAGGTGAGTTTGTAAGATTCCTTTAGGCCTAATCATTAATTTTAAAACAAAATGGCTTAGTAGGCCTACCACTTGAAACAATCGGTGCCAATTAAAAATAAGGAATAATTGGTTTTACATGTATATGTACATGTAGCTATAATCTGTAAGCAAATGCATGACTATTTTCAGGGAACGTGATATGTTGATTCGGGTCCATGCTCAAATATTTTCTGTACTTATGAATTTCTGAGAAACTCTGCGAGATCCGGTTTAGCAGATATTTCACAGATCTCAGGACAGGGTGACTCCGACAAGATTCGAATCTGGGTGGCTGCTGCTCCATACCCGTCCATGCTGCGCTGTCTAGAAGCAGGTTTTGCACGATATCCCATTCCATAAACATTAATGGGAACATTGGCAGCAGAAAATGCTCGTTCGCTGTCCAATTTGCAGAGGCAAAAACCAGTTGTTGACGAAAAAACGCTTTTAAATTATGCTCTCATAGCGCTAATCTGCATACATTACGATTTTTCGCCTACATTTTCACATTCAGAAAACAAAATGACTCCAAAAATTCTTCTCAAATGTGTCTTAAATTTCCAAAAGCTTCCCAAGCATTTCCTGCAGGAGAGTGGTCAAGATTTTACTTTTAAATTCCTGGTGTAATCTCCACATGGTTTTAGTCATTAATCACGGCAGACCGAATACATGTATTTGGATATTACTTTGAAGACATTTTCGGTTGGCTAAATTTGAATTTAGTTTTGGATCCTAAACTTAGGAATTTGAAACAACTGGAACAATCATAACCATGCCACATTGGATGAAGCAGTGGATTAGGTAACCCAACAGGTAAACTGGTGACATTTGGAAGACACAACTCGAGTGCTGAGAGGCAAGATTTGATGCCTGGTTATGCAGTTTTGTACATTGTGGTTGTGAAAGTCGTTCGGGGCAATAAGTTTGCTTCATAATTTGCTGTGGGAATCCAGCGCAAACTCGGCACACCGGTAGTCTTATCGTGGCTCGATTAAATTGTTAATTTTATTACACCTGTCTAGAAATAGTTTAAGAAGTCGCTTTGAAATTCAGAAGCCTGGCCTAGATTGAACTTTCTGCACATTGACAGTTTCTCAGACGCTTCCTGTTACTGTTTCCACTGGTGGTGATTGCCTCGGATACGGGTTTTTGTACCAGTGCCGATTCATTTCCTATTAATGCCATTAATGCACGTAAATATGTTAAACATGTAGCCTAGTATTTGTTTCCTTTTTTTTTATCTCAGCATCTCATCTCGATGTGTTTTTTTTCCCTTCCCCACTTGTTAATTTTCCCAAATGACTGGCTCAACCGGTAACCTTGTTTTTTTTTTTTTTTCATTCCCACTCCTATAGTAAACTCGTTTGAATGAACGGCACTTGAAACCGTTTAGGCGTACTCTACCTCCGATTGTTTACTCAGTTTTTTCTCACTCTTTCAGTCGGATATCGCCTGTTCTGATGCGAGGTGCTACTGGAAAAAGGATTACGGTTTGATTGAGCTCAAGAAAGGCTCGCAGGGTGGAGGAGTTACGAATATCGCACAGCGTGCCACTGGAGTTCGTGACGGTAATATGGTGTTTAATGCAATTGTGTAGGGCTTTACGTATCACCTGAGGTTGCACCTCGTACCGGCACTGGGTGGCCTGTTCATTGGCATGCACGGCTTGTTAGAGCTGTCAAAAGATTTTCGTGTAAGAGAATCCTTAATGTAGACCAATTCGTTTGGCAGATTTCAAATTCTCCAGATATAAACTTAGTCAACACTAAACGAAAATACAGTAAAGTTTTTCAAGTGACAATACTTAAAGCGGAGAAAGCTTATTACGATGTAAAAGCAGTGGGATGTAGCACATTGTACTGAAATTTGTACATTTAATAACGGGTTTCCCCAGACTTGGAAAACCTGGAAATGTCAGGGAAATTCAGCAAATTAATAATACAGTTTACATAGCTAGTTATTGATCAAGGGATGACTAGCAATTCCTAATTGCCAATTTCACAAAAGTACGTGTCTAAATGCGCAGTTTCCGTATGAAAGTTTGTGTCCGGTTCCCTGTTTAGACATAACGAGCAATGAATGCAGCGTTCTTTAGATTGGCATATGTCATATTTTGCATTTCCAGTGGTCAGGGCGGTCGGGGAACTTTATTTCAAAACCTGGAAAAGTCAGTGAAGTTAAAAATTTAATCTCCTGGGGGAACCCTGTACATACATGTAAATATAAAAATATAATTAAATTAACAATGCAAACACTGATGCTTGCTCATAGTGAAACTTAGCCTATGCAGAAAAACTTTCCCCTTCACTACACTAGGCGACGTTAAAAGTTATTTTACCAACACTACACTTCAGTGCCCATTAGTGTTTACCTTTGCATTTAGGTGTGGGATATGCAGTTTTTGTTTTTCAAATTTGTATTGACAAACGTATTAAACGGGGAAAAATGAATGAAAATGGTTTTCCTGTGTGTTTCATGAGTTTTGAACCGAAACTTTTGACTTCTTAACCAGGAAAATCTAGAAACTTTATATCTGGTGAAACAGTAACACGAGCCTTATGAGGTTTAGTTCGGGACTTAAACATCAGGACTTGTAATGCAGGAATTTCTTTAAATGATTCTACTGTATCATAGTTTATTTTACATGGTGAAAAATAAACTTCTCAGATTTATTCATGTGTAAAATGTTGGCCAACCAACTACCGTTAGATATTCGGATGAGTGCAAAATCGCCAACGATGATGTAGGACTTCTGGTTTTATTTCATAATTGAAATAGGCCTACTGTACTCAAGTTGTCACCCTTTTAAATTTGACCTGTCGATAGAGGTAATTTTCACGTGTAGACCTGCTAAGCGCATTTACATGTTTCAGCTAACCAGTTCCCAACAAATTAAAAATCAAAAATGCAAACTAAATTGGCCCCAAGTAGTTTGTCAGATAACATGTTCGTGATGATGCAGCATGCCACTCATTAATTCATCGTACTACATCGACGTTTGCATTTTTTGTTACTGCTTAGTATGGAAATTAGTTATTAGGGGAAGGAATACAGTTTCATGACCTGCTCTGTAATAATAAACATACCTGTAGTAGCCCTATGAAACCGTAACCCATGAAACATTCCGACCCTGACGATTAGCAGTGAATAAAAATTTCTCCGAGGCTCAAATGCTTTTATTATGCACAAAAATAGCTCACAATTACCGTTTTTCAAAGCCATAACAGTGTGTTTGCTTTCAAATTATCGGACTTCTGATGTGTGTTTTGGCAGTCCACGTGCATTGGCCATATTTGGCTGAAATACAGCAGGTTCGGTTATTAAATTTTATGCGAAGCAAACCGCATAAGAAGGTTAATGTTCTGTTGCTTTATTACACATTTTTTTTCACAGATTTATTATTATCGATGGCGCTTTTATGCTAATGCGTGTCAAAACAAACGTACTTAATATTTTTTGCCGACAATCGTTAATTTTTTATCTGATCCAATCCACGTTGACCGGCAGGCCTGCGTCAAGTGCCATTGCTTTATATAAAAAAGTATATGGACCCAACATAGCATGAAAGGCGTTTAATAAATATGATGAAGCACAACAGTGATTTCATTTTATTAAGGCCACAAATAATGAAGTTGTGCGATTCTCATGCTTGTGGAAATAATTTTTTTACAGCTTGGATGTGCTTCAGACTGCTTTTTGCCAACTCCTTCTGCAAAAAATTCATTTCTGCATGATTTCACTCATGGCCCCACGAGAGATTTTTCATGCATCTTTCGGTGTTTCCTAAAAAAATATATAGTTACACAGGTATGCACGACATCACTCCACTGGCCCAAAAAGAGCAATTGAAACAATACCGACCTTGCGATAAGAACTGTAAATGGTCACGCGAAAATCATAATGCAAGAAAATGCTGCTGAAAAAAACTCATATTTTGAATATAATAATCTGATCCAGTTTTTAATTTTCGTAAGATTGCACGCTATATTTATCGAGGGCAAAAACTTTGATTTTTTTCCACAGGCAAATTCACGATAAGAAACTAAGATGTCACATTTGAGATCTGTCTAATTAAAGTGGCTTTATTTTTTTTCACTACATGTATTTTTTTACACCGAAGGAAAATGCTGATAACTGCTACTGTTATCGCATCTTGAATTCACTGAATCATACATGAGATGGAAGCAATGACTCAGGGGTAGAATCTCCAAAGTTAACTTTGCTTGTTTGTTGGATAAACAGCCAATCTCAAAAAATTATGCATGGTAATTTTGTACTTCCTGTTTTATAGCAAATCTGAAAAAATGTAAATGTGTAAAGATGTGCCAATTTTACCGAGAAACTTCGGTGTTTTCCACCGCAACTAAAAACCGACTTTCTGCATATTTCAGGTACTGGAATCTCTCGGCAGATTTAGGAGAAACGACTATTTTGTGAAAAGGTGCTGCCACCCTTTGAGATGAAAAGGAAAGATTGTTTCCGAGGCTGCAGTTTATGAAATTGCTAAAAGGAGAAAACATGAGGGAAGAGGAGATTGAAACCGCAATTAAGGTGAGCCCAGGCATGTGGCCGGTGTGAAAAAGTGTGAAAAATGGGAAAATTTATACCCTTGTGTGAAAATGTGAAAAATTAGGTAAAAATGACAATTTGAGAAAAATTCATTGGAAATGAATTTCACAAGAAATAAAGGTTAAAACTGAGGAATTCCCCTCCATTCAGGTCCTTAATTTCATAAAAAATATACTAAAATTTAATTATTTTTATCAGTTTTTATTATAAATTGCCTGACGTGCTCTTTTGAAGACTAGTATTTATAGGAATGTTAAAAATGTATTATGTCTTAAAAAATCATTTCCATGAAAATACTCTTGAAAACCATTTTTTGGACAAATTAAAAAAAATTCGCCAATGGCATTCTCTTAAACATTGATATTAAAATTTACACCATACAATTTTTTTTAGAAAAGCAAGCTGAAATCCACTATTTGTGATCTACTTTGTAAAAAAAAATCAACCTATTGCGTTCTCAATATTGTAGGTGCGTCACGTCCTGTAGTTTGAGATGCACTGTTTAATTATAGCTCTTGGGTAAAAAATGTGTAAAAAATTGATATTTTCATGTGAAAAAATGTATACAAACTGGTCCTCCTGGCCCCAACTGAGCCCTCCAAATGCTTTATCATGGGACTCTTGAAATAATAAATACTTTGTACCTTCTTTAACTTTACAAATTAATGTTGAAATTATATATTTTTTTCCTGGCATCCTCTTCCTGGTTTACGCAACTTGCAGATATTGCAGTTATCAAATCATCAACTTTGAATGAGATTTCACTGACTGAAAACACAAATTGATATTACTTAATCTTGTTTATTATATGCAGAACCGATCATTCGGGTTTAGTTGATAGCATTGACATCATGTAAACAAAAAATAAGTTGTCAAATCTTTTTTGGTTACCCGAGGAATTTGCCTAATCCTCGACCAACAAGACATAATGTAACTTTTGATTTAATCAATTCCTTTTATGGTATTTCCATGCTGTTTTGGCATGCTCGTAAATTTGATTATCTGTTTTATTGTCCTGTTCTCTTATAATTGCATAGCATTAGCTGCTTCATCACATGTCAAACGTTTCTAAATGTAAATTCAGGTAACCCCCTTCAAGATGCTCGACACAATATCTCTGGTCCAAAACCTGTAATTCATGTACCATTCTTACTCTCTTGGTCATTTTTATGCTTATTTTTTACGATAAGATTATTACGAAGTTTATTTAGCATTTATTCAAATCTAGAAAGTAGTCTCTGGTTAGCAGATGCTAGTTTGAATAATGACTAGCTTTATGGTATTTCGTACGTGATTGTAAAGCCTTTAAATTCGTTTTACATTGATAGGTTGTCATTGTCGGAAATGGGGCAGTGGGCAAGTCCTCACTGATTCAGAGATTCTGCCGCGGCGTCTTCACCAAGGACTACAAAAAGACAATCGGAGTGGATTTCCTAGAAAGACAGATTGAGTGAGTATTGATCGAAAAAATGCAGTGTCGTTTAAAGACAGTGATTTGCATTACGGATAATTTTTCGCTGCTTAGCGTGAATGGCGAAGAGGTTCGGTTAATGCTGTGGGACACAGCAGGACAGGAGGAATTCGACGCTATCACGAAAGCGTATTACAGAGGTAGGGAAATTGTCGACTAATGAGTCCCACTCGTACATGTTCATTAATCGAAATGTATTGTTTGTTTTTCATTAGGTGCTCAAGCTTGTGTGCTGACCTTTTCCACTGTGGATAGAGCGTCATTTAACTCTATAAAATCATGGAAAATGAAGGTACCATCATGTCCTTGGTTAATCAGATGGCCTCGCATGACCTTAAAAGCACAATACGCTCAGGGATTAAATAGCATTTTGTTCTCATTTATTATTTATATTGCAGGTGGAAGATGAATGCGGTGACATTCCAATGGTGCTCGTACAGAATAAAATAGACCTAATAGATCAAGCGACGATAACTCCGTAAGTGGAAGTCAAATTGGCTTTTTCAACGATATTGACGATTACTATACAAAAATACGCCTGCTTTTAATGACGAGTCTGTCTGCTTGTGGAATGACTTTAAGCAGGCAATTTTTTTTTGGCAAAAGTTGTGGTATACGATGAACTTAATTTTAATTTCTTTGTAAATAAACCAAGGTGCAGATTTTTTAGAGAGAAAGCTGAGAGTTTAGCCAAGAAAATCAAGATTAGGTTAGAATAGTCTATGTAATCATACAGGGTTCCAACTCAAATTCTCAAGTCGATTTCCCTGACAGCTCTTCAGTCACTTTCCTAACATTCCTGGACAACTCTTAGTCATTTTCCTGATATTTCACATGAAGATTTTTTAAACATAAGAAAAATGATGGGTGTTATCCCAAATGTTCATAAAAGATGACTAATCAATTGGCTGACGCAAACTTTCTCAATTTCTGACATTCCCTGAGATTTTTAAGAATTTTCATGAATTCGCTGATATCTTTTACACTTTCATTTCCCTGATTTTCCAGAAGTGAGAACCCTGTCGTATGAAATTTTTTTAAATAGTGCAGGCAATTTTGGAGGCAAAATTTGTGATATACGATGAACTTAATTTTAATTTCTTTGGAAATAAACCAAGACGCACTTGGAATTTTGTGGATTTTTTAGGGAGGAAGCCGAGAGTTTAGCCAAGAAAATGAAGATTAGGTTTTATCGCACTTCCGTCAAAGAAGATCTCAATGTCAACGAAGGTGAGAAATCTACCGTGAAAGATGGACCAGACCCATCTGCACTCTACTAACTGTGCGTTGAACTATTTCAGTCTTTCAATACCTCTCTGAAAAGTATCTGGTGCAAATGAATACTCTTTTAGAGGGTAATGGGGTTGAGCAAAAGAGCGTTGGACCAAGTGAGTGGAAACTTAGCGACTTATACGCATTAACCTCCGTAGGTTCTTGAACTGATAGATTTTTCCCCCCCTTTCGCGATCTAGACATGTTTACAACTCAAATAAGCCCATCCAGAAATCCTAACAAAAGACACAAGAAAAGGACCAGCACAGGAATCAGTGCAGGAACGATCACTTTACAACCCAGCAAAAACCGGCGCAAGAAACTGGTGTTTCAAAACTGCGTACTTTTATGAGTGCGAGCAACAATGCCTTAACTCCGTCCATTTCTGATAAGTAATCAAAAACGTCGCCTGTTGATTATGTAGACATACTTTGTATTTATTATAGCGGCAGGCACTTCCTTTGAATGTCTGTCCTTTACAAATGTTTATTAACCTTTGAATGGGTATTTATGTTTTGCATTCGGACAACACGAGACTCATCACTTTATATTTAATTTGGAAAATATAAAATTTTATAACGTCACAGACACTCTCAATGCACCGGATTTTTAATCGCATTTCTTCACGCATCTCAGATGTGCAGTTTACAGGAGTTCATCGAATATATTAAGAATCTTCTTTCAAACGGCATCTGTACTTATGCACAGCACTACTTCATGAATCTTACGGCAGGCACGAGTCGAGCTATCCTATCTGCCAGTTGCGCGCTCACGTCAAAGCTGCTACTCCCAGGAGAAAGGACAGGGAGCGGTGAAAGAACATTTTATCGTAAGTAAGCAGTATGCAGTTTGGCAAATCTTCCTCATCCTGTGCACTTCGTTTGTTCGATGTGCGTCTAAACATTTTTGATGACGTTCTTCTCAGAGTGTTCAATGGTGCGAAGAAGGCTTTCGAGTCTCTTCCTGATCTTCTTTTGGTCCTCAGCAGCACACTCTATGATCGCACTCTGGAACCGTAGGTCGATCGGGCCGTTGGTGTCGGACAGGCACGCGTTCAGGAAGGCTTGGCAAGCTGCCTTCGACCCTGCTAGATCAGTCCGCAAACGGCACAAAAGTTCTTCGATGAATTGATCCACTTGCATCAGAGCAGCTTCCTGAAGGGGATTGCGAGGGGTTGACACTTGAACCTCGACGCTTACGCACCTTCCCATCAATCGTTGCGCGTTGACGTGTATTTCCTCACGTTCGCCTGCAACGAAACAAAGTTTAACGGAAGGCAAGTTTTAATTCGTCCCTGTACAGCGTATTTAATTGCGGGTTATACTATCTGAGAAAATGATGCAGCCAGCTGTGCAATTGTTAGTAATTGTCTCATTAGAAAAGCATGCTGTAGTCAACTTTTGAATGAGTGCAAATTGGAAAACTTGCTTTTTTCATTTCGTCAATCTGCAAATACCAGTTATTGTACACAGAGTTATGGGACATTAGCACGTCGTTTTGACCCGTGCATCGAGCCTCCAGTCTTTATCGCAGCATATCGTCTCGCTGGGATTTACAGGTGACAAATCGGAATAACGACAGTAGCACGTTCTATGGGATAAAAGTCAGTAATGAGAATAGTACATCAATCCATCAGTACTATTGCTGTCAGTATTCGCTGAAACTTATGCGAATCCTACACAGTCAGTGTTGCTGTCATTATTACGACACTGACAGTAAGTTATCCGAAAATTCGGATAATCGTCAGTAATTATAATGCACCCATTACACAATCAATATTACTGTCATTATTTGTTGAAACTGACAAATAATGCTCGTGTAGGGTCCCCATGACAGCCTACTGACAGTGATAATGATCAGGTAGGGTGCCCGTGAGAGATGAGAAGAATTCATATTTTAATTGGAAACTTCTACACCAGTTGTACACCCACGCTCATTCAATATTTTATGGCCTAATTTGGTAATGGTGGTAACGACAAGTTATTATCATCGTTCCGCTAATTGATCTTGAAAAACTGCTACTAGTAGGTTGTGAACTCGCACCGAGGGTTAAATCGATCGGTAGATAGGTTAGTTGAGTACAGATTTCCAGAATCTAAATGCTGGTAAATGCCAAACCTTCAGTGACAAGTGCCAAATCCTTGTTGTTTTGAATAGTTTCCAGCATCTCCAGAAGACAGCCCTTCTCCTGCTCGAGGGCCATCGCCTCTTGACGCAGCAATTCCACCCGCTTTTCAATCTGATCCAGAGCTTCGATCAGCCTGCAACTTATCTGTGCCATTGGATTAACTTTTTTTTGAATTGATTTTAAAAGTAGGAGGCAATGACAAGATGGACGTCAGCACCGAAACTGAAAGCAGCTCACCCCCTTTCTGAACCCCCTCAACCACGTGTGCACGCAATTTGCACCTGATAAGCTGACAGCTTCTGATTAAGTAGATAATCAGCTTTCTACGCGTTTTATACGGGCGATTCTCCTTATACAGTTTCAACTGTGGAAATAATGCAAATTTCACGTTCAGTCGCCCAAGGCCAATAATCCACATGCGTCCTTGGTGGCGCTGCTGACTGCTGAGCAACGGCGCTTCTCTTTCGCTCGCGCGCTCGTGTTCTTTTTTCGGCTGTTCGTTCGAAGTTCTTTTCTACGCGTTCTTTTCATTTTCTGTTTTATTTAATTATTTTGTGCGGTTTTCGCGAGTTTTAAAGTTAGTTTGTTTCGCGCGAATATAAATTTGTCGTGCCAGCGTGAATACAGGTCAGTTTGATTCAGTTGTTCTGAAGTTTTTTTTCGCAATCTTTAGGCGATTGTGGACCGGTCATGGAATGAAGAATTCAAACTGTGGAATTCGATAGGCCTACTTTATGACTGCAAACAGTAAACATTTACATGTAGACTTGGTTGTTGGCAACCAGGGCGGAGCAAATTTCCAATAACAGAGAAAGTCATGAGCTTAGTTCTAAGCTTGCTGAATTTTCAAGCCTAAGAGATACTTAGCATAGACTGATCTGTTGTGGCCCCACTTGATTACCTTGACCTTGAAAAAGTCAAATTTTCCCAATGGTCATCGTTTTGTCTAGGGCCCAAAAGGCTGTAAGAATAGTAGGTAACTACTGAATTACTTTCATTTTATGCCGACTGCTTCGGAGTTATGGAGTTATCGAATTTAATTTGTTCAATGGAAAAAAGTGGAGTAGTTTTTATTTAAAGCTGGGTTTACACTACATGTATATCACAATACATCGTAATGCAGCAAATTAGTTTTAAACTCTGTTATACAACTTGCCATTCCATATAAGGTGTGGTTAGAAATAAACCCATAAGTGTTTTTGTTATTTAGGGCCGGTCTTACCAACGCTGGTCGAAATCTGTGGTCAAGTGACCTGTGGTCAAGTGACCTGTGGTCAAACTCTGACCACAGTTTGACCTCCTGGTCAGAGTTTTGAGTTTTACCAAGTTATCTATGGTCAAATAT
>JAQGAF010001119.1:0-35211 GCA_034687865.1 Kryphioiulus occultus | reverse complement strand
CTCCCATTGATTTGCAATGCTACACGTGACGTCACACGTTTTCGTCACGTTCACGTTTAACGTGGAGCTGAAACTCTATTATCGAAGGAGTCGTTATTACCAAAGTCGTAATCGCGAGGTCGTTTTCGTTAACGGCGTTTAAAAAACGGTAAATTGACATGGAACCGTCAATTCACTGTTTCTAAGTATACAGGGTGTGGCAGAAACACTTAGACGATTTCGATTTTTCGCTGCTTGAACGTTTTAGTGGGTGACCAGTATAACACAGCTTTCTTTCGCGGAACATGCGATTGTATTAAAATTGTATGGATAAATTTGGTTTCCTTCATGTGTTCACTGCCAATCGTAAACGTAGAAAAAATACATTTGATACTGCGGCCTAGCTCCAATTTCGAAACATACGTGTGTTTGGTATTGTCTTTCGCTTCACCTCATATTCGAAATGTACGACCATCTGTTCCAACCTTACTTTTAACTCGGTGATAGTTTGTGCACGAATAAACGTGGTTTTTGACGCCTTATTCAGTTACGATAACACAGGATAAGGGTGGGGCAGAATTCAGAGAAAACGTGTTCATTTTCACGTTGCAAATGGACAATTAAATTTGTCTAATGAACACTCAAAAGTGTTCATTTTTACGTTGCAAATCGTCTAATTAATTCCGCCCCACCCGGATTCGACGTTACAGGTGACTGACCTGTAGAAAGTAGGGCACTAGAACTAGTCCTAATGCACTAACTTCACACCTACGAACCCCTCCACACATCGGTGTGTGTTTTGGCTGGCAGCCTGCTAAAACTTTGAAGCAGCGCCAAATTTGAGGCGACCAAATATTTCTGCCTCACTCTGTACAATAGCCGAGTAGTGGGGGAGATTTCTTTCGAAACAGTTCACTAACGCGTAATGACAAAAGAAACTATTTAATAATTCAAGACGAAGGCTTGCTCTAAAACAGGCTCAGATTTACTGCATCTCAACGTTGCGTGGAGCTTTGCTTGCAGCGTGAGCTAAGAGAATGGACAGCGGTCAGCTAACGCCTCGTACGTGAATTTATACAAAAGTCGAGGCGATCGATAAGGAACGAAGAAATTTGTCGAATCCAAATTCGTTCCGAGAAATTCGCTTTTGTCCGACGACAATTCGGTGTTTTATCATGCGAAGCAGTGGTCAGCACACCCACTCGAATTTCCAGTGCAGCTGCTACGTGCGCCAACTGACCACTGCTGCAGGGCAGCTTTTTATGGAGAAGGAGGTGATTTTAGAGCGTTTCAACGAAGTCTTTCGCTTGGCTCGCCTTAAGTGCTTCACAGTTTGGTCACTAATTCGGCCGGTCCACTTGCGTCTTTCAACTTTATCGTAAAAGTTGATAAAAAAACGAACTACGGTAAATCAATACTGTAGTGACGAATTGTGACAATTTTCCCAATTCGATTAAAGTATTTCGTGTGGATTTTTCAAAAGACATCCAATACGGCCGCCATTTGCATTATCCGAAATTCAAATTGAGACGCGCGTATCCTAAAAATTATTTGGGAGGGATCTTAAGACCCAAATTTATGCATTTGCTGAGCCTGACAACATAAAATCAGTCCAAAATCACACATGATGTACCTACCCTGTGGCGGGCCTTCATGTATGTACACCCATTGCTAGAATTCGCCAAAGAAAGTTTACAAATGCACAAGGCTTCAGGCTCTCTCCTATGACCAGTGAATAAACAAACGTTACGCTGAGACTCGAGATAAACAGACTCAAAATTAACCTATGGCGCTGCTACAAATTCTACCATGGCTTAACTTTTGCAGGTCGTTTCACTCTTTGCAAAAAATCATGCAACCCAACATCTCTAAGAACAGCTCCATTGGGACGCTGCATGCAAGAATAGTAGACACCACTTTTTTGAACACGATCAGGCAGGACATGGAACAAACTACCTTCAAAGATGGCTATGGCCCCTCATTATTTGAGTTAAACACACATTTGCAAGCCCTGACCATGTCTGACTATGTGAATGTGTGTATATAACCAATGCTCTGAAATATGAAATGAACATCACTAAGGGTAGATAAAATAGATTTCTGTCCATGTACCCCTTCTACTCCTTTTCCAGTCCAGGAATAAAGTCAATTTATTATTATTATTATGAAATGCATAGTCAAAAGTAACTGGTCAAAACACGATGAGCCATACATAACAATATGACCATTTAATGACAGATTAGTTCAACCAACAATGCATTTCATATGCATTGAAAAGAGCTGACTGACACTTTAATGTGTTTTAGATACATGGGAGATGTGTCACCCCAAGATGTGGATGGCCTAAGTGTGCCTCTGTGCGACAGGAATATTAGCTTAAAAGATTGTCCAAGAAACAATCTCGAAAACAAGGTTGTTAACCAAGTAGAACAGCGCACAGCTTGAAATCACCTTAAGCCATGACATGAAATTCTCCTACCACCGCTCTCAAGTCGCATCTCAAGTGTAAACCTCGTAATAGGGAAGGTTCAAAAAAATAAAAATTGAAAATTTTACTTTATTTTGATACATTTTAGTACATATATACATGTCCATCATTTTGAGCGGCTAAATTTGCGTTGTTTTTGAAAAAAAAAACTAGAGTTTAAATTGCTATATTTTTCAAATTTTTGCCACGGCGAAAACAGCCCATCCCTGTTCGCGTGGCGTTAGCCAATGGAGCATTTGGTGAGGGCGGGGCCTATAGCCGTTATGCGGCGAATACGCCAATGGCGCTTTGGTAAGGGCGGGGCAGCAGAACTGTGACGTCAGAACATGGCGGGTGCCCTTTTTAAGCAGCCGACGAATCTCGTAGGATAAAATGGTCATTTTAACGATGAAAATGACATATTTTGTGAAACAAATATATTACAATGTGTTTTCTGTCGTTATAAACTTCACATTAAGCGAATATTTGCACCGTACCGAGTGAGTCTTACTCGGTGGTAGATGACATTACATGTTACCCATGTATCCCTTCCACACCTTTTCCAACCACCATCCAACCATTCTTACCATCATAGTAAGTTAGTAACCTTGTTGTTTTTTCCATTTCTCAGATTTACGGCAAATGGAGCCGGGAGTGCATCTGGGCGCTGGACATCCGGCGCTGATTCGGACTTGAGCGGACATCGCCGCGAGCGCCATCTATGCTCGTCGCGTAGAGGCCGGTCTTCCGCTAGGCGGAGACTGCGTCCTCCTCTTCACTTCCGGTCGTTCAGACGACCTCTGCAGCAGCGATGGACCCGACATCGCTGAAGACGCCTCTGGGTCACACGCAGAGCCTGGGGGCGCCGTCGCTGCCGGAGCGCCACATGGCGGCAGGCAGCTTCAGCAGTATGGGCGGGGGCTTGGGCGGCGTCGTGCCGCCCAGCCCGCCGCTGGGGGGCGTGGTGGTTGGCGGAGGCGGGGGGTGTGGCGGTGGGCGGCACCGTGGGCGGGGGCGTGGCCGACGGGGAGTCCGCCCGGGAACGGGGCGGTGGCTGCGGCAGCCTGGGCGGGGGCGGCAGCATCGGCTTCGCCTCCATCGTGGCGGCCACCATGCCGCGCACGCGCTCGCGCAGCATGACGTCACTTCCGCCGGAACCTTTCATGATCATGCGCAGCAAGGCCTTGAATAGGAGGGTCAACCTGAACGTGGGCGGGGTGAAGCACGAGGTGCTGTGGCGCACCCTGGAGAGGCTTCCGCACACCCGGCTGGGACGGTTGCGAGAGTGCAACACCCACGAGGCCATCATGGAACTGTGCGACGACTACTCGCTCATCGACAACGAGTATTTCTTCGACCGCCACCCCCGCTCCTTCAGCTCCATCCTCAACTTCTACCGCACCGGCAAGCTCCACCTGGTGGAGGAGATGTGCGTGCTGGCCTTCAGCGACGACCTGGAGTACTGGGGCGTGGACGAACTGTACCTGGAGTCTTGTTGCCAGCACAAGTACCATCAGCGCAAGGAGCACGTCCACGAGGAGATGCGCAAGGAGGCGGAGTCGCTGCGGCAGCGGGACGAGGAGGACTTCGGGGAGGGATCTTGCGCCCGCTACCAGAAGCTGCTCTGGGACCTGCTGGAGAAGCCCACGACGTCGCTGGCGGCGAGGGTGAGTCAAATACGGTTCGCTTCTGGTTTCTGTTTCTTCGTCTCCTTTGCTACTGACCTGACAAACCGTTGCCATAACTAGACTGTTTCTTTCAGAGAGGTTCACTGTGTTGTTTTCAGCATTCCCTAACGGCTGTTGGAGTGAGACTTCTGTAACGAACCAGAATCGTGATGGTTCCCTCTTCGTCGTGGTTTCTAAATGACCATGCCTGAACTGAGCATGTGGACGTTCAAGTGTTATGTCAGCTTCTTGGGGTTGTAAGTGTCGGAAGTTTAAAGGCGATGTGGACATGAAATCAGATTTAGTAGGTGGGTAAATCCTAACAGGCTTTGCAGGGCAACTTGCTGACCTAGTTTAACCTAATCTAACATAACCTTTGCCTATTGATTATACGTTAGATTTGGTCAGCAAGCTGTCCAGACAAGCTTATGGCTATCAGGGAAGCCCACTGTATCCTACTAATACTCATGAACACTTTGAGTCAAAGCGCTAGTTATTCCCCCCTCGTTTTGTCGCCTCCCCTTTACTTTTGTTTCTTGATAGTTTCATATTACAGTTGCTTATTCAAAATTAGTCAGTTGCAGTTAGTCGTGCAATGTCACTGAATGTACGCAAGAGTGCTTCTCTGTCTACTAAAACACATTTAAAAGTTTTTAGTGCAATTTCCTTCCCCTCCATTATTCGTTTGGGAGTTGAAAATCACCAAAATGTCACGGCATAATACTTGAACGTCCCCGATGACGCGGTTAAAATTGAAAGCGTATTCAGCAACCGAAAGCGCCATCTTTGAGAGCAATTTGAACCACTGGCGATGCCTGGGACATCACGCTTTGGATCGTTACAGGTTCACTAAATGCTGATCAATTCCCCAAGTGTAAGCTTTAATATACTGTATGCTACCAAAACAAACAAGAATGAGTTCGTTTGATGACGCTGCGAGCGCTAGACTTCCGAGATGACCATCAAAACAGAAAACGCCAGATTTCCAGAGACACCTGTGGGAATACTGTGATAGCCAAAGCAGCTGGCATGCGGTCAATATTGCTTTTGCCATCGGTGGACATTGCGCAAGCAGTATGCTAAGGTCAGCTAGAATCACTTTCAGATGGAGTACATGTATAGTAGATACAGCGCTGCAATAAACACTATTGTCATAAGTCATAGCTAGGGCCTTAGATAATAATAGGACTTGGGACAACGACCTGTGCTTCTGTTTCCTTTTCTAGCTACAGTACATGTGTACGAGTGATAAAGGGGGAAGGGACTGGCAGAACACCAAATTGTTCTATCATTTCAAAGAAAAACAAAGGTCAAAGGTAACTGGAGATAACTCATACATTATTTACAGGGTGATCAAAAAGTAATTCCCTCATGACACAAATTCATTTTTAAAAACTGTTTGTTGCGAAGGCCAACTTTTGAAAAATGGTAAAAACCTAATAACGGTTTTTATTAATTGTATTTGGTTCACTGGCCGCCAGATGAACCAAATATTGAACATGAAATAAAAATCTATAAGTCGTCCCTCCTAGGTAAAAAAGTCCTTATACCTTTTTTCGAAAATTTGTTTCTCGTAACTCTTAGCAGTATTTTAATTAATTTGTGTAAGGATGGTAGGACTTTAAGTTGACCATCTTCGGATCTTCTCAGTCCTGACCAATTGCTTCAGTTCAACTCAGCTTTTTTTAAACACCTTAGTCTCAATGCCTATTTAAGATTACGGAAATTAAAACATGGAACGTTCGTACAAAAAGAGCATACGATTGAAAATATTAGTTTTTATCGATGGGAAAAATCGTTTCTTACTTCTCAGATACTTCTCTCGTGTGCAATGCGGGTATTTGCGAGTTGCATTATGGACCGTCAACAAAGACCGTGAAAATGGATCGAGCGCCAAACACGCCCCCTTTGGTCCCAACGCATAGCGTGACCCATGCGTGTTGGGCCACCCCCACCCCACACAAACATAGCTGTTTACGGGGTAATCGCGTTGCATGAACGCCCTAATCGTTACAAATAATATTAAACAGTCACACGAAACGGTCATTTGTACTTTAAGGAAATAAAAAACGATTTTTGCGGTCGAAACAAAATGGACGACGGGAGGAATAAAACCCGCAGCGACAAACGACAAATCGGCAAGAAATGGCCGAACATAACTGAATAAACTACGAAATCGTGGATTTTTTAAGCGACGAAATTACACGTACTTGTTTTGTCCGTTGCCCCATAAGGGCGGCAATCACTGCGAACAAAGTATGTAGTGGCGGCCGAAGCACAGGGGCTGCAAGCCTCCTTAAGAAGTGAACGATAATAATACAGTAATGTTGTTATAAAATGCACAACTTTTAGCGCAAAATTCAAAATCGAATGCGCCAGAATTCAAATTCATAAACATACGTATCAGGTTAAGAGTAATCAATTTCACTCCGTACTCTATCGGCAAACACAAACCGATTTACTGCTTGTCAACTGCTGCATCCTGAGTAATATTCTTAAGCGTAACTATTGAGTGTTAATAAATTCATAATTATTTTTTTTAAACTTACCTAGAAAATGGCATGTATAATAGTTGTGATAAACTAGTAATAAAATGCGAAATATTCAAGCTCTGACGTTACAGATTTCCAATCAGTTCAGGCGCGTGCTAAGATCGTTTTCCATGGAGAAAATTCCAAGGACTTAATAGGATATTTCATTTTTTGTACTTTTTAGCACTTGTTCGTCACCCTGCTTTTTATTAGAAATTATAGTATGCGGATCAAGCGAGTAAGGAGTTTCAAAATGTCCACCAAAGGACGATGTGGAATTGAGCACTTAACTTGGTACGTAGTATGGAGGCACGGTGAAGCTTTACTCCCTTAACCTTATACGTTCTGTAATGTTGACTGAATTTCCATGAACGATCCAAGAAAAAGTCACTGAAATTTTTCCAAACAGGTAACTAAATTTGTTGCTACAAAACCGGCCATAAAAACGTCAACAGCTAGTTGCAAGAGCGGCGATCGCAGCGCCAATTTGGACGGTTTATCTCAGTTTACCTCACCATCAACTACTGCCCCGAGCTACTACCAATTAACGAAATTTTTGCCGATATTTCGTTATTTTTTTCCAAAAACACACAGTGATTAAGTTTCGCCTCGACTACCGCGGTAGTTGGCGTCCATGAGAGGTTGATAAACACGCGATTGTGCAGTGGCATCACGCGATTTACAGCCGCCAATTGCGGGGGGAATTGAATTCCCCGTTTAGACAAATGGGCCCGAATTAGGGGGTTGTGGTGGGGGTGGGAGGCTGATCTATGGGGCACTTAGTCACGAAAAACAAATTTAATATCGGCTCAACTTTCTGGCTCTGAGAGAGGCCATGGCGTGCTTTGGTGAGCGCTGAAAATTCCGCACTCCCTTAATTGGGAAGCCAGCGCCAGAACAGGAAGTAATAGCAGCGCCATTACCAGAGCGCCAGATTTAATCGGAAGTAATGCATCGTCAAGGGGGGTGTGGGAGTGTGGTTGACCCAGAAGATTTATGTAAGACGATTTCCAAGATGGCATCCTCAGTGTCGTCACAGAAAACACTCAATATGCGCACGTCACGCAGCTCATTCAAGTGCCCTGAAGAACGGGCCAGTGACCTAAATCGATGTAGTCACGAAGTAACTGCTTCTGATGTGCTTTCACACTGTCAAAAAACGCCTTGTGAAACTAGGTCACTTGTCGTCAGGACAGATCTGGTGACGTCAAATGACGCGTAGACTAAGAAAATGGGCGTGCAAATCCAGTCACAGCGTCAGAACATAGGTGGAGCCTGGGGCCATTCACATTTACAAAACTGCATGTTAGTCTTATGGCAGTGCCGCAATGTCCAATGGAATCGGCGTAAACAACTTTCGTGGCCAATGGGAGGAAGTCAGCTGGGCTCGACCTACAAAGCCAGGCCTTTAACCTTTTGGATAGAGCTTAAATGTCTCCATCTTGAAATGTGGTGTTCGAAATGCATTCGGGGATAAAACACTTAGGAAATGTCAAAGGTTGATAAAGCCTGGACGATATTGGCCCCGTCCATTTTTTCAATTCAATTCAAAGTGCATTCCAACGTCTATTGCAGATACTCACAGCTTAATAACATAAAATCCCCTGACTTTTCAAGTTTTCTGGGTAAATATTTTTATATTCCCCTGACCTTTAGAGTTTTCCCATCGACCAATATAAAGTAAAACGCGCCTTCTCTTTAATATAAATCTTTTTTTTAATCAACGCTGGAGGACGATAATTACTGAATTTGTAAAATAAAGGAAATCGCAACATCTAAAGCATTGATGCACTTTTTAAATTTGGATTTTTAATTAGGAGTATTCGGACGCTCGAAATTTATTTTAGTTTGGCATATTTTGATATTGTCATAATGAAGCCAAATAGAAGGAAACAATCTGTCATATTGGGGTTTTCCTTCATTGTGCGAATGGCAACTTCACCTAAAATCCACGGCATACGCCATAATCAATATATAATATACCCCTTCTAGAGTAAAATTACAATTAAAAGTTAGGAAATCCCCTGTTCTGTAGTTTTAATACAATAGTACAATAATACAACTGTATATGTTATAGTACAATAGACGCGTCATTTCACGTCACCAAATCTGTCCTGAGGACAAATTACGCTTTTCTTCAACACGTTTCCAAAATTGAACGCATCCTTTCGTCAACGCTCGACATATCACAGAAATAGTTTTAGCCCAGAATGCATTTGGTAAATTGACAATGTGAGGTGACTACACTCGGTAGAGCAGCTCTAGGGACTATTTGACACCCACGCAGATGGCGTACGTTGCAGTTTTGGCGAGAGCAACACCCTTGGCAGCGATTCCCACGCATTTTAAAACGTTTACCGGCAATCGATCACCAAGATGGCCTCCATTTATTTTTTCCATCATTTTAAAAACTTGTACCAAAAATTTCATCACATACGCATTTCAGCGGCTGGTTTGAAAATAAAGGACATTTAAGGTGCGTTGACTGGCCGCCATGGGTGAAAACGCATAAAATGCGAGATGGCGCTGCGGCTAACGGATGAGCTTATCGCCACATTAATACAGACAACCTCCGCAGGGCTCATGAATTAGTAAGTGACGAGTGCGGCGTGAAAATGACATTTCGCGAGTTAGCGAGGAGATTACTGGTGTGAAAAGAAGTTCGCGATGAGGATTTTAATTGATTTTTGAAAGAAATGAATCTCAATATCTGAGAACATCTTTCGAGAAATGGCGTTACGCGAGTAAAGGAACGTTAAAATCTAAAGCGGACCATACACAATCAATAATACGGCCAACGTCATCAAATGCAGAAAGTAATGCTGATGGTGTTAAAGGGGCAATACTCATGGATCACATAATGAATGTTTCTACCTAAACACGCTTGGCTTTAATCTTTGAGAAAAGAATATGTGTACTGGCAGGATCAACCAGGTATAAATGATTAATACTGTTACTGGCGATTATTCGAATGTTTGGATAACAGACCAATAACAGGCATTAGCAGTAACACAGACCTTGTAAGAACGCTCGTCGATATAATGTGTATCATCAGTATTGCCGATCACCTCATCCAAAGAGGTATGCCAATCGGGTAGGGTCGCCCTACTATTGCAGCATAATGTCAATATTGATGATTCCGTATTACTTGCAAAGAGGCATGAACTTAGACATGCTTGGCTTTATCTATTAGACAAGCATACGGTTACTGACATGATCAACCAGGTATAGATAATGAATACTGATTACCGGCGATTATACGAATGTTTGGAAAACCGACTGGCAATATTTGGACATTGGCAGCAAGGCTGGCCTTCCAAGGGTGCTCGTCAATACACATAGTCAGCATTGCCATTTACCTCACCTAATGATGTTCATGATGATACTGTATTTCGGAGCATAAATACTGACTGAACTACTTAATGGTCGAGCAATTATCGGTGATTACTGTCAAAATTACTAATGTCGTATTACCAGTCAGTATAATTGACTATGTAAGACTCAATAATTAAAAACTGGGCGAAATGAAGCATTAAAGAACGTTGTGGGATGGCGTCTGAGAGACAAAAAGCGTCGCCTGGCGGTGAGTTTTATCGCTACGCTATATTAATAAACAGAGCGAGCTAACGTCCGCTCATTTCCCTTTATTGCTAATAATGACTCGATGCTGATGGAGATGACACCGATTCAGAGAGACTCGACGTTGTCATCGAGCTCATATTGCCTAGTGTGGGGGTCCGAACACCAGGGGGCATTCGACAAGATTGAATCCTTGCCAAAACAAATACAGGGTGCCCCTGACGCCCCCCCGAAACGGACGTGTTTAGCTACGTGTCAGGAATAAGAAACGAGACCAGTCTAAAAAAAGCCGAACATGCTTAGAATCATTTCTCAAACTGTTTACGAACCTAATTATCCGCGAATAAATGGAATTATAGCGATGCGATTACGGACACGCCAGAGCATCGACAGACAGGACCCACTTTTCGGGATCTTATTAAGCTGAATTTTTTTCGAAACCTGGGGAAAAAAACAAATTGACGACGATGGAAGAGTTACAGGCCGATGGTAATTATTGGGCTGTAACACTTCCATGAGTCACACTGTATACAGGGTGTTCCCAAAGTGACCAGATAACCTTGAAAGCATATGGGAATTCATCTTGGCGACGTGCAGAATCAGTTGTAGCGTTATTTTGTAGCAAATCTCATCGAGTTTTACGTCCAACGATTGTTTTGGTTCCATGTTATCGTCATTTATCAGTTTTGCTAAAAAACACATTTTTCCAAATAAAGGCATGCCGCAGGGTGCCGTAAGTTACTGTACTTAAAATCCATTAAAATCCATTTCTGCCTGTATTTTTTTTCCAAATTTCGCCTAAGGCGTTCTCTGATAATGCTGATGACATATTTTAGAGATGTGGGCTGAATTCACCACTTTTATTTTAGGTTTCCAAAAAAAATGTAACCTAAGACGCTCCAGTCATTACTTAATATTTCTGGAAACTTCTTAACAATTCGCTAAAACCCATTCTTGAGGATCCTATTTAATTCACGTTTCCACTTCGCTGTTCACATTGGCAAAATTATTCTTAGGAGCCACCATAGTTTTTCAAAAAAATTCGGCATTGTTGATGATGTATTTACAAATTGGCCCCTAAAGAGGGGAAGGGGCTGTTAAAATTTATGGTCCAAAAGTCAGAAACCTTTAAAACTTATTGTACGATTACTGATTTTTAAAATTTAACAAAATGATTCAAATGCAAACGTTTCAAAGTTTCCGAGTCATTTTAGGAGCGATCCTATGTGTTAGCAGTAGCAAACAACTGTACTATTATTAACCACACGCTGGTATCTATAGACTTTTCGACGATAACCAGAAAAAATTAATTACATTCATTAGGCCAGCGTAGCAAAATCCTCCCCATCTCGAACAAAACAACTCTCTTAGAGAGCGATTTGCAATTATTTTGACGCGGATTACACATTAAAATTCAGGCGCTCGAAACGCTTGACAGCCAGGATATGGAAAGGAGAAAAGCGAGATATTGGGTTTTGAGCCTCTCATGAGTCTCGTAAATTCCGAGACCAAAAGGCATTGTTTTCGAAGAAAAGGGCAAACAACGCTCGATCGGCCTTTAACGGTTGCATTTCGACGCCATTTAAAGCAGCCAGCCAGAGAACAATCCAATTAAGAAATCGAGCGAACACGTTCCGCCATCTTGTGTTTTTTAGCCGTTGAATTCGTTAGAGAAAAACAAGGAGAAGGAGGATTGGGGGGCAAAACTTTCAAGGTTTTCGTCAGTTTGTTAATCAGCCTCAGTCTGTTTTCAATGGTCCGTGTCATCGTCATTGTTCCGGCAGGCGTCGTAGCTCGTCCCGGCTAATTATTTTCATCATCAATTATACATAGTTTGATTTCGCGGGTGCTCGGCGTAATTATTCACGGCAAATGTTCATAAATTAGAATAAATTACGGGGGCGAATCAGCATATTCGAACGATCTGGGTGGAAAAATCCACTCCCGCATTAATCAACGTCAAGCGTCTCAGTCTTAAGAGATCTCGTCATTCACGCCAAGGTGATGACGTAATGCGCGTCTTAAGAAGATTGACGACGAAAATCATTGTCTGACTTACCCATATATGCAAAGCGACCAGGGCATATCAGCCTAGAAAAGAAATAAAATTATAATTAGCAAACAGTCTGCTACGTCTTCTTCATTCAAATAGTGGAAGTTTGGAAACGACAAGGGCAACCATGCATTGCCTAGGTGCTAGCAGTGATTGCCAATCTTAAGGGGCAATACTTTTGCAAAATTCCCCCAGAGACGAAATTTTACTTCCCTGACTTTTCCAAGTCTTAAAATAAATTTCCCTGGCCACCCACACCACGAAAAAGACAAAAATATGTTATGTATGCCATATTTATTCCTAATTAATGTATATACTTTATACATAGACGATAGAACACAAAACTTCATAAGGAAACAGCAAATTTAGATTACTTTTTTAAAATTGACAATGACAATTTCTTGTCATCTTTTGATTTTTGTTTTAACCAATAACTAGCTATGTAAAATATATTATGGATTCGTTGAATTTCCCTGACATTTCAAAACAAATCCATTTCCCCGGCCTTTCCCAGGCCTTTTCAATTTCCTTGACAATTCCATGTTTTTCTGGTCAGTGGGTACCCTAAAATTTGTCTTCATTTAAATCTTGTAAGTTTGGAAAACATTCAGGGCAACCAGGCATTGCTCAAGTGACAGCAGAGTTTGCCAATCTTTGGGGGCAATATTTTTCATTATCGTTAATACCGTTTTATTGTTTTTTCTCGAAAAAAAGTCTTAGAGCTTATGGAGATTTATATTTTGATGTTAAATATATCAAGGAATCGGTCATATCCTTATCCAGGGTTCCCCCGGAGATAACATTTTAAACTTCCCTAACTTGTCCAGATTTTAAAACAAATTTCCCTGACCACCTAGACCACTGAAAATGCAAAAATATGACATGCGAAGTAAGGAATGCCACATTTATTGCTATTTTTCATATAAACAGGAGGTAGAACACATATTTTTACAAGTAAACCGTAAATTTAAATTGGTTTAATTTAAAATTTATTTTGCAGAATAGCTTATCATCTCGATTTTGGTACTAACCAATGACTAACTATGCAAAACTGTTATTGATTTGCTGAATTTCCCGACTTTTTCAAAGTAAATCTATTTTCCCTGACTTGTCCAGGTTTTCCAGGTCTGGGGGAACCCTGTTATTAATGTTTTCTTTTGCTGCGTTCTTTTGCCGACGTGCTACATGCAATTAACCTCTGCTGCTCCATGAAGATGGCAATCCTCAGGTACACCCTCGTACGCATGGTTTGCCAACTTTCGTTAAAAATTGGATAGCTAAATTATCAAAAATGACAAAGCAGTGTTTCTAGGATTGAGCGATTACAAGGTGGATCTGATTTAATTATAATCGGCGATTGATGCGATGATTAGTCGTCGCCAGACAAATGATTTTGCACATTCAACAAAAGCGTCGAATGAGCAATCAGGCAGCGAGCGAATTAATCAATTAGCCCGCTGAATAATTCATCATCATACGAACGCTTTCGCTAAATGCCCTTTATGGTTAAGACTACTCACCATCCATATGTCACCAACTCGGGACAAACGCATAGCCAGTGGTCAATGGCCGAATATTTTAATTTAGAGTAGAGGGTTTTCCCAAAAGTGCTAGAAATTCGAGCTGAAACGATGCAAGAAAGGGGTTTGATGGTTTTACGAGTCCCAGATATTTATTAAATTGCAGTTTATGAGCCTGAAGAATTATTTGGACACTCGCTGAAAGCTGGCTGTAGCGCCAAGAGGATTAATCGTCCATTGGGCAATGAGACCATTAATCAGATTTTATCATTTTATTGCGAAATTTTAATTTCATGACGTCTCTCGCCATTCCGCGTTTCCGGATTGTTATTGATTCAATAATAACGACGATTAATTCGCCCTATTTTCGTAAATCCATCGAACAAATTCTCCAGCATAGAGAGCACGTTAATACGTTTCCTACACCCCGTATAAATACATGTTCCTACTTGAATAGTAGAGGGCGTGTCAAGCGCAACGACTATTAATCGCCAGGAAAAATGAATTAAATGATTGTATCATGAAAGGGGACTTAATAAGCGAAGTTTCCAAAGAATAATCGCAATGATGATATACGTCACCCCCAGTCAAGGTGTGTATGTCGGATATAAACATGGATACTCCTCTCTTCCCCACTGTTATACACTAGCATTGTATCCATCTATGAATGCTATCATTGTATGCTCTTCGTGCGTTCTATGTGCAGTATACAGGGTGTATCAAAAAGGACTCTATACAGCATTGAAGGTGTCTAGAAAGTGCTCAAGACGACGTAGGGAATCGGTGGAGATGTCATTTTGTAGCAAAATTAATCATATTTTACATTAAAGAATTATTATGGTTGGATGTTACTGCCACTGGCGATAGGTTGCCATTTGAAATTTGTAATATGAGGTTAATTGAGGGGATTGGATAACTGCCATTTACGGATATTTTAATGATAAATGTTTGAAATGTTTTTAAATGAACACTCTGTATCTGATTAGAATTAAATGTTTAATGATTGAATGTTTGTTTAAATTAATGTCTAATGTTTAAATGATTGCATAAATTAATGTTTGTAAGCTTGGAAATCGGGAAATTCGATTTTAATGATAAATATCATATGAAAATATAAAGCATAGGAACTTAGACAGTTATTTAACATTTGACAATAGCGCGAAATGACGGATGTAGGCAATCAATAAATGGAAATTCTCGCAGTGTCATCAAACAAAAGCTCGTTCCACCACTCCATTCAAGTTTGTTTCCTCATCAACTTATGCAGATATACACCACCATTCCTTCCTCGACTATCCTTTTGTACATCGTTTTCACCCTTTTTCACTAATGTTGTTTTCATCGCACAATATACTAACTATCATAATCTTTCCAAGTGCGCAGCCCGACGCCATTCGCTGAAACATGACGTCATCGGCCAACCGATGACGTTGATTTCGTTGAGTATCGTTCACACACATCCCCGTTCGACGTTCCTCTCAACGCCGTAGTTATTAGCCGATCGCTCCGACATTAATGCGCCTGTTCGAGTGCAATTTCGAGGTTTTATATGCGGAAGAGTTAATGCATTTCAACATTAAAGCATCCAAACGATCTTCAATGCACCTGAAATTCCCCAATGGAATACGAAATCTCCCATAAATTTTCGTGCATTTATATTGAGGAAAAACTAACTATCTCGAAAGTCTACTGAAACATCAGATTCTAGAGCCGCAGAATTAAGACTGAACAGCTTCCTATTCCACCATCATCATTTTTTCCAACTCAAACAACCATCCGTTTGGGGACGTTCAAGTATTTCATGAATGTAATCGTCTTAGGGGAGGAGGTAAGCCAAATGATGATACCTGGTGATTTAAAGTAGAGACTAGGGGGATTCGCTTCATTATAAACTTTATGAGTTAAAATTCATTATTTCTGATCAAATTTATGTAACCTTCGCTCAATTTGAATATTTTTGGCCATTGATTATGTCATCATTTGAGGGAGTTGGAGTGGAAAGTGTGACGAACGACGACTTGGGGGATGTTTGCATATCACAAAAAAGTAAATTTTTAAAATTTGTTAAAAATTGTAAAAATTATTTTGTAAATTTAAAAAAAAAAAACTCAAAAAATTTCGTTCAATTCGAAATATTTATTTTTGGTCAAGGACGACCAAATGGGTCGTGACGAGTGCTGACACTGTCTGAAAATAACATTTTAAGAATGCGTAATACTTGAACGTCCCCTTTTAAGACCAGGATCCTATTCGACAAAGGTATGGAGTAATACGTACACTTGTTTGTCTTTCACTACAGCATTTTTCTTCACATCTGTTATACTACTCTATACTTTCAAGTTACAAGTTCATTTAATCGAATTGTAAGAGTTGCGAATTACTACCAATTTTTCGATGTTATTGGTGGAACACAATGCTACAAGCCCATATTTTTCCATTCCATACATTTGTAACTTGTACACGTTTGTCGAATAGGGTCCTGGATTCAACTCGAAACAGCAAATCGCCATCAGAGCCTACAATATAAAATGAGATTAGCGAACTACTTGATTAAATTACACGAAACTCCATGGCTGATTTGAAGCCGATAAACAACCGCGAATTCCTCAATGTTTATATCTAATTTTCATATCCTATCGGTCCTCATGATTCCATAGGATTCCCAAATCGTTTCTCCTAGTCTTAAACTTGTGCGAATTTTTTCCCGATGGTGACGTCACGACCCCCTTGAGCGTATTCTCGATCAGGCTGGTAACTACGCGCATCCATGATCATCCATTCATCACTAGTAATCACATACCTCAATGACTAGAACTTGTTTCGCCCTAACCGGCATTTAGCAGATTCTTAACTATCGTTGCTTTAAGTGTTTATATTTAACCGCGTAGACCTAACACAAGATGGCGCTGCTGTCGCTGCTGCTTCGGCATCCTTTGTTGAATGTGGATTTCTCTTAAAACTCGTCCGTTTACCTCCTCGTTATACATACTGTATTTTTTTTTCCGTTTCTCGTACAATTTTTCCTCTGTTTCCTCTTCCGCTAACGGTGATGGGAATGGTTAATCGCAACGACTGTATTTTGCCCGGATGTTGCATGACTGACGATTTCCTTGTTGGCCTGCACGCAATCGCAGTACACTCACTTCTCAGCGTATGATTCCTGCGTGTCGTGATTCGTGGAGGCTAGCATGCGCCCTCTGGTGGTGGGACACTTCCGAAGCGCTACAACAACAAATGACGAAACCTGCCGAACCCCAACCACTGCTCATCATATAACAAACGCCGCCAAACCATATACACTGTACATGTATACTTTCACAATGTTAACACAGACCGTCTTGGACATGGAAAATACTGAATCATCCATAGTTACAAGCACATTTGGACACATTGGCCCACGTCACGTGACAGTGACGTGCATGCATGGACTCGTTGAAACTTGTCTTGGTGTTTGACCATACACATCACACGTTACGCCCATTTAACGACCCACGATTCTTCGTTCGAGAAATGACAAGGTCAAACTAAAGGTCACAGATAACATATAACATTAAACACGTTACGTCAACGTCATCGTTCGAGAGAGATGTTCGAATGGAATGGCACCCATGTTGGAATGAATCCCGAATGACCTATACAACCCGAAAGCTAATTAATTAACTAATGATTTGTCAAAACTCAAAACTACCTCTGTGTCGAGTAACAATTAATATTTTCGTCGAAACAAAACAAACCGGACGCCATATACGCAGTTACAGTAAATAATTCACGATAAAACCAAGGCGATCATACAGTAAACAGTATACTGTGATTAGAGTTCGTCCATAAAGGAAGTCCAATGGAGGGAAGAAGGGTGTATTCGAAAACGTACAGATGGCCAATTGGAATTTCGATTTTAAAATGGAAAGACCTGATTGATAAAACTGGGTAAAAGTGATTAAAAACTGAACAAATGATGATATTCTGGTCAATTTTCTGGGCAAAACCCATGAGTCGGTGTATTGGTCTATTAACATCTTAATAGTTTAAAATCTAGGCCTTCAGGTGCACTGGCCAGGTTTTAGTGGTTTTGTGTAATACTTTATGAAATAGCTTGTTAAAAAATATTTCATTTTTTTTTTAAGTTCTGCTTTTAATCAGCTGACAGACCTGGCAGATCATTCAAAGTTCGAATTCCTGCCATGTTTTTTTTATTATAAAATAACTTCAGACTTCAAAATTATACTTTCCAGACGTGGGAGTCATCCCATGTGGATGGGGGGTATAATATTCAGATTCAGTAAAACAAAAAGTACCCTAAGAAAACGACCTAATGCCATCAGCGATAAACAAAATTTGATATTTTTTTGGCGAATAACAAAATCTCCAATATCGTATCCAAATATTTCCTATGGTATTAAGCCTATACATTAAAAATATTGCAATTCCGTTCATTTGTTTACTGAAAAGTATCCTATGAAATAGACCTAATGTCATCAACGATAACAAATTAGAAAAACACTCACACAATATGATATTTTTGGGCGATGAACAAAACCTACGATATCGTAGCTCACTTTATAAATTAAAAATATTGCAATTCCGTTCAGTTGTTCACGATCAGACCTCGCCTAACACAGCCCGTGAATTTGTTACAAATTACATATGCATTATCCGAGACAAATTCATGCTCGTATATTCACGAACACAAACTTAATCCATCACAGGCACACAATCCATCAGCATCTCAGAAACAAAATCCAGCAGAGTTTCCTTCATCTTTATCATCGATTAATCACTCGAGCTCATTGCGCCAGATGCGCACTTGCTGGCGTGATCGATCGATGATAAAGATGGAGGAAGGTGGGCGGAGGCTAGGTTGGAATCGTACACGGTGCCCCAAAGTGTTTTCGTCGACGATGGACTCCCGTTGGACTCGGCCCAAAAAAGCAACAACCACTCTACCGTCTTCTCACTACATGGTGGCGCTTTCTGTCCGTTCTCTTGCAGATAGTAGCCGTGATCTCCATATTATTTATTGTCCTCTCGACAGTGGCGTTAACGCTCAACACGATCCCCTATTTACAAGATAAGGACCAGTACGGTCACACGGTGGACAATCACAAGCTGAACATGGTGGAGGCCGTGTGCATCACCTGGTTCACCCTGGAGTACATCTTGCGTTTCGGGGCAGCGCCCAACAAGTGGAAGTTCTTCAAGGGCAGCCTGAACGTCATCGACCTGCTGGCCATCATGCCTTACTTCGTGTCCCTCTTCCTAATCGAGTCCAACAAGCACGCTGACCAGTTCCAGGACGTGAGACGTATCGTACAGATCTTCCGGATCATGCGTATCCTGAGGATCCTCAAGCTGGCCCGGCACTCTACGGGCCTTCAGAGTTTGGGCTTCACCCTGAGGAACAGCTACAAGGAGCTGGGTTTGCTGATGCTCTTCCTGGCCATGGGCATCATGATCTTCTCCAGCCTGGTCTATTTCGCCGAGAAGGACGAGGAGGATTCCAAGTTCAAGAGCATCCCGGAGACCTTCTGGTGGGCGGGCATCACCATGACCACGGTGGGCTACGGCGACATGGTTCCCACCACGCCCCTGGGCAAACTGGTGGGCGGTGTCTGCTGCATCTGCGGCGTGCTAGTCATCGCGTTACCCATTCCCATCATCGTCAATAATTTCGCAGAGTTTTACAAAAACCAAATGCGCAGAGAGAAAGCGGTGAAAAGGCGCGAGGCCATGGACCGGGCCAAACGAGAGGGCAGCATCGTATCCTTCCACCGGGTCAACTTGCGCGACGCTTTCGCCAAGAGCATGGACCTCATCGACGTGCTGGTGGACACCGGTCACAACATGTCCCAGGGCGACGGAAACAGCATCGGGGGCGAGAGCGGACACTTGCACACCGGAACCGGATGCTACAAGAACCACGACCACGCCTTCCACAACAAGCAGCGCAAGGACTCGCAGGTGCGCAGCGGCACCAACGCCAACCCGCAGAACCTGCTGGACATCCCAGTGGGGGACGCAGAGGCTGCCGCCAATCCCATGCACTGCAACTCATCGGTCGGATGCAACCAGCCCTACTCCTCGCCAGTGAGTACATTTACGAACAGCTTATAGGGATCTCTTTTTCCAAAGTGTCGCGGCGCTTGGGGGAGCCACCGGCGTCAATTGACAGCATTCGGTGCCATGAACGCATTGACATTGTCCAGGCGATTTATTCAAAAACGTTGGGTATTAGTAGGATATGTGCACACCTCCCTTCACAGTGGGCGTTCCCTAACAGCACGTAAGCTTGGTTGGACATCTTGCAAATTGTTTTGTTTTTTCTAACCACAAATTAAGTAACGCTGATTTCCAGCTTTTCTGACCCCTGTCCCCTTGTAGCAATTTGAACGCCCCTCCCCCTACTGTTACGTAAATTTTTTTGGATTTATCTGAAACCTTTTTAAATCATTTTTAACCGACTTACATATGCCCAACAGTGCTGGAATTTGGTACACATTAAAAATCCTGTCATTTTCTGAATTTTTCATTTACCCACCATTTTTGCTCAGCATTTCCAGTTTATGTAACACGACCTGCTACCTACCCCCTTGTAACGTTTTGTAACAAATCTCGAACCCCCTTAAGCCAACCAACTGCATCTACTGCGTTTACATACAGGGTATTTTTTAAAAACTTTCCACTTTCATTATTAATAAACAGCATGATATAGAGAAATCGTGTTTAAGGGAATGTTTATCTATCGTAGGGGGAACCGTTTGTAAAATATTCGCAAGTTACCCATCCCTTGACCCCTATTGACCCCAACTTAAAAATTTCAAATGGAAACCCATACCTTGTAATATCTTAAATGAAAGCCCATTTCAAATGATGAATTTTGGCGAAAACGAAATTTAAATCGGCCCATCCAATCAGTCGCTACGTCGAAAAATCTGGAATTTCAGTCTTTTTTTTCAAAATTTATCATTATTATCAAAAATATGGAATTACATGATTGAGCCTCTTGGAACCATTCACAACTATACTATTGTACATGACTATTTGATGTCATAAATATGCACTTGCCAAGTTTTCGAAATTTATATCTGATGTGAAAACTACATTTTTCGTAATTTGACGCATTGGCTTGTGATTCAATCAGTAATGCAATCAGGGCCAAGTAATTTGTCGGAAACTAAAGTAAAATCGGTTGACCGTTATCAAAGATATGATCGAAAATGATATCTAGTTGGATTATGTGTACGTGGTATTAAGTTTGAATCCATACCTAAGCTAAACGTTTTACATGAGTCTGTTTTTAAGCCTTCATAAGTATGCATTTAGACTTTATTATTGCCTCACAAATAACGATCTACATTTCGAGCAACTCGTTTGAATTATTTTTATGCAATGACAATCAGTCACGTATTATTCTTCTGTGGTTGACCCATGCTTTACGTTCACATCAACCGATTTTACTTTTGTTTGCACCAAATCACTCGGCATTCTGAAAACTTTCCAATGAAGGGCCACCAGCCATGCAAATCATCCCATCACGAGAAATTCAGTTTTCACATTTTACAAATTTGCAAAACTTGCTAGTGCAAATTGCTGACGTTAAATATTTTTGCACAATAGTAATGTTGTTAATGCTTCCAAGAGGTTTCATCACGTAATTCCATCTTTTTGATAGTAATAATGAACTATGAAAAAATACTGAAAAATCACATTTTTTGGCGTAGCGACTGATTGGGTGGGCCGATTTCAATTTCGTTTTCGCCAAACATCATCGTTTTTAATGGGCTTTTATTTAAGATATCACAAAGTATGGGTTGCCATTTAAACTTTTTAAGTTGGGGTCATTAAGGGTCAAGGGGTGGGTCACTGCTATTTGCGATTGTTTTACAAATGGTTCCCCCTACGGTTGATAAACATTCCCCCAAACACGATTTCTCTATCTCATGTCGTTTTTTAATAATCACGGTGGAAAGTTTTAAAAAAAAACACCCTGTATATGCTTTAAGCTACGTTAAGCCTGTTGCCTTCTGGGAAAGGAGAATCTCGATTGGGGCAGGTTTCGTAAATTAGCTCCGGAGGTCTTGGCGTCCCAGAAGGCAACAGACCTAAATCAGCTTGAAGTGTACATGTAAACATAGTGAATGTCTCGTCTTGTTGATCATACATGAATGTGTGATACAAAACTCAAAACAGTTTATTGAATTTGTTGTAAATAGTATGTAAATGTCCATTTTGATGACCATGATGCCATTAGGGGACGTTCAAGTATAACGTCATCATCATATACAGTAGGGAGGGGGCTGACCAAATGATGACAAACGATGACATGGGAGAGGGTGGTAGTTAGTCAAATGACGAGTAAGTATTTTAGTTAACAAAAAATTGGGTTAAAAACCCTCGTTTATCATCCAGTTCTGCAAAAAGAAAAAAATTAACCTACGTTAATATGTGACTAAAATGAATCATTTTTGCTCAAATTTTCGTTCAATTCGAATTTTTTTGGGTCACTGAGGGGGATGGATTGAAAACTATTTAAAATGCTAACATAGGGATGTGAAGATGGTTTTGAGATGAAGTAATACTTTAGCGTCCCTCATATTCATGACGTCAAGACATTGTGATGGTTGACCCTCGATACTTCTGAGAGGATGGCGAGGTAGAAAAGATTAGTACCTAGACAAATGTAATATTTCTTACCAAAAATCACCAAATCATGTACCGATTACCTGGACAATGCCTTTGTGGGCAAAGCAATTAAGAAAGAACGTTTGTCGGTTTATTGCCACTGTCTCCCCACACGCCCTGACATTTCTAAACACATTAGGACAGTTCTGTCTTAACTCCAATCTATTTGTCAAATGACCGCAAACTGTATTCAAAAGAAATAAGTACTGTCCTAATACACAGTTGCTTTGACTGTCAGACGTGTTTCGGTAGGTCAATTAAATAGTAATATTGGTGTTTCAGACCACCGATCTCTCTAAGTACGCCAATGGCTCTAAGATATCTGTAATTTTGGAGTTAACTTATATAAAAGATTTTTCTATAGAGTTTTAAACAGGGTTTGACAATGTCCCTAGTTTTCCTCTACCAATCCATTATTATGTTTTCGAACACCCTGTATTCGAGCTCTTTCAAACATACGCTGGAATAGGCAAAGAATGCCCCCATTTTTCATGTGGATAGCCAATAACAGTTTGTAGTGGATTTTAACATCAAACAAATACTGATATATTGCTGAGAGAAGTGATAAGGGTGAAGCTCCTGTCATTATAATATGTTGTGTTAGTCTTGACACATATGCTCACATGAGTCATATGTTTTGAAGTCCTGTTGTGTTAGTCTAGTTTAGTAAGTCCTGAATTAAAAAAGAACGATATCCAAAAAAATGGCGAGTGGTACATAAAATTATAGGCAAGGTGACACCAAGTCCAAAATGATAAGGACAAAATCTTATTTAGCAAATACGTCTCTAGTGCCCATCAAGCGCAAATATCTGTATGGTTTAAGTCTGAAATATTTACTGGAATGAATGAGAAATCCTATGATGTCAAAATCTTTATAAAACGCAACAGATATCAAAAGAAAGAAAACATATCGACTTATGGGTATCACTATAAATAAAGATATAAATTACAGATATTGCACTACTTTATAGTGTTTTCATATTTATGAGAAATAGCAATAGGTTATTATCGCAGCAGTAACCAGCTCGTAAAATGCTTTCACCAGCTGAGTTTTGTTGAGATAGAGAGATCAGTGCGTTTATTACATTACCCACGATTAATCAAATTGTTGCAACGGGATACCTAACCCGTTGATGGTTTATTTTGCCTGTGCTAAATTTGAATCCTTTGGATTAATGGGAGGCCGATTGGAGTCTGTTCAAATAATGATAATGACGCTTATAGTATGCTTATTTGTCCCTATCACGTATAATAACGCTTTTCCCACTTGCATCCTTGTAGTCTCTTGATTTGTTAACAAAACCACCGTTTCTCCAGCCTCATTTCACGTTCTAATCACACAGAAATCATGGATCCACTTTCACCTCCCAGCCCTAACCTTGTGCAATTTTTGTTCAAATGCACACACGACTAAAGCTAAAATAGTATAGCTCTAGCTGCAGATCTACGTCGTGATGTAGGAAAAAATCCCCCAAATAAGGCAGACAGAGAATCAGTGTTTCCAAATAGATTACCCGTTTATGAAATTTCTCTAAAATTAGGTTATAGTATCTGTATTGCTTCAAAAGAGCATACATCGAAGCAAGAGGCTATCCTTGCGCATTCCGTATTTGGTGTTGAGCAGTGTTTACGAGAATTTATTCACAACATGCAACAAAACAAAGTAAACAGTTAGTTTTTCTTCGATGTACTACAGTACGTGTCATGTTAAGAGAGGACTTTTTCACTCTGCCCTCTATTGACATTATAGAGCCAATTTACTACTTGTCTATATTGCTGCATAGAATATAGTTCCCCTAAAAAGTTGGCTAGGATTCTTCATATTATGAAATATAAAGTCTTATTAGGTTTCACTAATGAGTGTTGCAAATTACAAATTCATTATAGTTTAAAAACTTACCTAGAAAATGACATTTATAATAGTTTTAATAACATGTGCAAGTTTAGCCACGAAATGCAAAAGAGTGCAGAGTGAAAATATCCACTCTTCAGATTTATCAATTCTTCAGGTTGTAGCCCATAGCCAAATTTGGTTCACCACTCTTAATTGACCACTGATTTAATGACAGTCATGTTCACAATGAGGAATCAAAGTTATGACGTTAGACCATTCAACACACAGTCAAATAAGAATTGCTAAGGGTTTCGTTTATACTTGAGCATGATGCGTCGAATTCGTGTATATGATCTCATCTATTGTTATTAGCCCGAAAGAGCTGGATGATAGATTTATGGTTCAGGTAATAACAGGTAGGCCTACGAGTCGAAGAAGAGGTTGATCTGAAGATCACATTAGCTTTGTAATTCTGGAAGCTTTTGTGACCCTGTCACACAACATAGAGCAAGCGATATCTTTGTGGTCGTTTAAAAATCGCAGCATAGCATACATGTAAGTAGACTAGCGATACAAAAGCGCTCATAAATCTACAGCTGCCTTATCTTTCTTATCCTGCTCACACATGCAAAAACCTCATGAACATTGTGAACACTGAACAAGCAAACCTTGTAACTCGTTGTGCCTTTCCTGCAGTTCTTGTCGCACTATTTCAACTTTTTAAGACTTAATAAAATTCATTCGCGGACTTTACATTATCTGAAGCACAATTTAATCCCGTCCCGACTAGAAAATTCAAAAAAGCGATTTCGAACGTTGATCAGCCATCGTACTTTAGCCGTCAGGTGGCGCGTGAAATATGAGGTGCTTCAACTACGGGCATTCACAAATGGCGTCATTTTCAAATTCAAATTCATCCCAATATTAATAACGCCTATAATTAAGATAGCTCGTGAAAGGTGTAAATTAACACTAAAACATTGACGAATAAAAGCTTTTATAACAATTTAAAAGTGCTGAAAACAGTGAACGGTGAGAGCAAAACGGTCGCAAAGTTTAAGCTTGAATTACGATCGAAGAATAACAAACACAAAGAAATTTCTATTTAGGAGCCTCAGAAATCAAAGTTTAGAACCGCTTGCCTTCAATTTTACAGACGTGTATAAACCTTTTAAAAAACGTGGTTACGTCTTACATCTTCAGCTATATAGTAAAATAAATAAACAAATTCTTTGAAAGAAAAACTCGTTAAAGAGTGAAGCGCTATTGTTTATTTATCTTGCGAAATGAAGTTAGAAAATGTAAGTCATCCATAAAAGACTTACTACGGTAATTACACTAAATTTAGCCTCCTTGGTAAATCAAGCAGTGAGCCAAAAAAAACGATCAGCTGATTTAAAGGTTTTCGGGCAGTATAACAGAGAAAAACTAGATGTTTTCGGAATTGCAATTGCTATTAGTCAACTATCATCAGAGCTGGGTAAAAAGGGGCAGTCGTGAACTAAAAAACGTATATTAAATACATATTTGACAAAATTGAAGGATGCCAAACCATAACGTGTGCCTGGAAATCATTTATTCAAAAAAAGAAACGTTTTAATAAGTACCCCGATTTGCGCAACACAAAACGTTGTAACTGCCAAACTAATGCACACCCAAACACGTTCATAAAACATTTTTTCTCGTGTCAGATAGGTCAACATCACACTGATGTTATTTTTCTTTTCATTTGACAATGGGTATTGGGTTTTTTTTCATGTAACGTCCCAAGTTTCAAAAAATGCTTCTGGAACTATTTTTAAAAAATTGGCTTTGTAGTTCAATGGGCTCTACGATGAATGACCTTCGTTCTTTTCCACCCTAGCACAATTTACTTAAGTGATTTTTACCATTGTTCCTTGGATATCTGCAAATGTTGAGGGCTGCACTGTAGAATGTGCTTTACTCCTTCACAGTCACTACGGAAAGTGAGCTTCTCCTAACGGCTCGTAGGATCGCAGTGATTGTCTGGCGGTTAGGGGCAGCTAAAAAAAATTACATTTTTAGATTAGTTTAGGTCCCCAATCACTTCAACTACACCATTTCAGACTATTTCAAACATACAATTAAATAATCCACAAAAAAAATTTGGGGGCTTCAAGTATTCACAACTCTATGGTTTGGCACCATTCAATTAAAGAACATATTTGGATCTCATTTATCCTGAGGCACCAATCGCATCCTGTATCCATCACGATACTGACCAAGAAACGTACACATCAAACACAAGGAGAACTAGCTCCATCTTTATCATGTACTGGTTGTCTGCTTCCTGTCGGTATCTTTCTGTTGTCATTTGACATTTCTTCACCACCATTACTGTTTTCAACAATAACAAAAAAAATTCTCTTCACGCAACGAAAAAAAGGCAATCCAATATTTTTCGCAAACAAGTTAAAACATTATTGATTCCTTGCATCTCTATTCAACACACAAGTCTCTTCTCTAGTCTAATACCAACAACAGGGCATCCAGTCTATATAACTGTATTGCCATTTGCCGAAGAGGCCTTTTAGAGGAGGAGTTTTATGGTACTAGGAGGAGAGCTGTTTCCTTTCAATTTGAAATTCCACTCATTTTCCGCTTTGTTACATTTCCAGGCATTAGCCATCTTGGAATTTAGCTTCTGAAAGGAGGTTTATAAATCGAGCACGAATAGGCTAAGATTTTGAGAGTACTACGCTACATTATACAAAGAAGGTTTTCTTCGTCTAAAATAAACTGTATATCAGACGTGCAAAAAACAGGGCCTAATTTGGGAAGCAAGTGATGCGTGCCCAATGTAGAAATGTAAATTTGCGGAGCCATACTAAATGATTACCTTACAAGACCATGCGTGTATATCCAGCAACCTTAATTAAGGAAGATAGTTTAAGACCTTTTTCTATTCCTTCTAGATGAATAGATGCTGCGAGCATCTGGTCATAAGTTATTTAATAAATTACTTTTTAACATGAGGGTAAAAAAGCACCAAATTAATAAAACTGCATGTTCTGTATTTTGTGCAACTCTTGTATGTACAGGAATATGACGTCCAAGAGTAGCTGAGTTTGAGGTATAGGGTCAAAATGTCGACATTTTGATGGACGTCGTTTATGCATAACGCCTAATGAGGCTTTTGAAACTACAGCAACATGCAGTTGTGGCAACATGTAGATATATAACAAAATCTTGAAGTTTGGTGAACTAAGTAAATCTTTTAGCTTCAATGTGCTAGAGAAAGTATGGCATTTTTTCAATTAGTTGATCGCAAAGCACGCATTTACTTATATTTCGAAAGATTCCTGCTTTAAAATAATTGAGAATCGATCTTTTCCACCATTTGTTAGCATGAGAGCTTCTGTTTAAAAACATTCTGCTACTTTTAAAAAATTACTTATTAAAAAGATAAATTATTTGGAAGAAATTCGAAATTTGGCGCATAACTCCACCTTCCATGATGGTTTATTTCTACTGTATATTTATGCACAATAATTTTTTTTGGAATGAATTGCATTTTGCAAGCGTGTTTATTTATTAAAACGGGAGTACCTTTCCAATTTTTAACTATTGCAGTCCTAACCAACAGTCAAAAATGCCTGGATTCAGCCATGTAATAATACCAAACATGTTTAACACATCCTCCTCCTACTACCGCTTTCTCTCCTTGCTAATATTTGTCTATTACCAAAACTTCAGACTATACCAGATGTCGAAGTCTAAAAATAGCATATACATGTACAACAATAGTATTATTCAACATTAATTCTATATGTATGTATTCCCGGGTGCCTCTGTTAATACGTACTCTTAGGTTTATACGTATGCTCGCAAATTCCATTATTCATTTTTCCGGTTACACATTTCGGCAATTTGGTTAAACAAATTCCTCTATATATCTATTTCAGGAGGTGACAAACCCCGCGTCTGAAAGCAACTAACCCTTAAATAAATCCCATTCAGGTAGGTGAAAGTCCTCGAGCGAAAGATAATAAGACATTTTGGCACAGCTTAAAATCTCATATATGCTTGGCGTGATCTTTAAAGTTCCTGATGTAATGCAGATTCTTCGCTTGAGAATGTTCCCTTTTCATAATATCGTCTCACCCATAAAATAACAATTACCTCGCCTTACAGCATAATTGCATGCAGGGTGCGTCACAAGTACTTAATAAGAAATATCATTCAAAGTTTTTTTAGGACCATGAATCTTAATAAATCTAAATGTCCAGTGAGTGTACAGGAATAACTCAGCAAAAATGTGTGGATTCCCTGAAATGATCGGGAAATCACTCGTGCCTTTGAACAAAATATAAGCACATCGAATCCTCATTTTCCCTCATTATTATTATTATTATTTCTCATCTTGCACATTATTTTATATTTTTGGCTGCTTCATTTCACTCAATTTGTGTGATTCGAGAACGTCTTATGGTAAAAAAGTGGAAAAACACTCCAGTTACAGAACTTATTTTAACAAATTACCATACCCAAGGAGCGTAAAATACTAATTACGTTCTTCCCCTCACGTTCAAGTTCTGACGGAAAGGGGTAAAGTTTAATTTCACTTTAACTCAGTAACCCATCATTTGAAGCCTTGCCGAGAAGCTACATCTTATTTTCCTAAAATAATGTAGAGACCGAGATCCTGATAAGGCTGTCCAAAGCCCCGTGATATAAATAATACTTATGTGGAAACATTTTTCCTCCCCATTCACATTTCGTCTTTTTTACATTTCACAAATGAGGAAATTGTCGAAAAGAAGTGATGGGGCATGCAACGTGGCTCCGTGTCCAGTTCCACTTTGAATTACAGGATAAGCATAGTTTACCCTCGTTAAAATAATTAAAAAAACTTTATTACAAAAAACGTAGAAGAACATTCAAGAACTCCCTAACCTAACCCTGCCTGTTATGTTCCTTGAAGATAGTAATCCTACATCTGCCATCTGAAATGATAGACTTTCAATTCAATTCAACTCAGTACCCTACTATCAGTAACTGAATACTTTCTGATCACCTTTGAAATTGTTTAAACCCATCAACAGAGGGATTATTCTCGCTCAAGTAAACATGTAATTCGCATCGAGAGGTACACGTACTTTCTAAGTTTCCCTTAGTGAAAGTCTTTGGTCGATTGACCCAACTAAGTTTCACCTTTTCGGGTGTTACATTCCCGGTGTTAATGGCGTTACCGTCGTGGCCACTTTTTTTTCTTTTTCTTCTCTTCCTCCTCCTCCACCCACCCCAACGTGCAGGACATTCGTGAGTTCGTGGACGCCGACAACTATCCGATTCAAACGGACCTGCTGTCCAACATCGAAATGAAGCTGCTGAACATGGGCGGGCGTTGCGAGGCTGGGAGCGTGGACAGTTCGGACACGTACGCCAGCTGCCGCATGTACCCGGGGGAGTCGCACGGGGACCTCTCATGCACGGAATTGATGGATGAGCCTGGTGGGAAGTACCTTCCTTCTTCCCCCGTTCTTCTTCCCGCACCTCGTCCTCCTCATCACAGTAATTTGTATGTTAATCCATTAGAAGATGAGAATCGTCATTATTTAGCAAACGCAACGCCGCCCGCGTCCTCCTCTCCTCAGCTGCCGCAATATCCTCGGCTGCGAATCCAAACGAGCATCAGCAATTCCTCGGTGGACAGCAACGTCGAAGAGTTGCCCAGGGACGCCCCTGTCATGGACATGCCACGATCCTCCTCCAGGGGCTCCTTCCCTCGCTCGCCTTCCTCGCTCAAGCTCAAGAAACCACGCTTCTCGCAGGTGAGCATGCCGGTCTAGTGACAGTGAGACATTTGGTATGTTGCTCCTTCTATGGGGAGGCGCCAATTGGTCAACCAATTAAACTTCTATCGGTTTTCAACTTCAACGCAATACAATTAAGCCCTCTGCGGTAATATCTTTTTCAACCTCGGCACAGCTACCGCTCATTAACTTCTCTTTTTTTGTTCTGTTTTGGAGACAATAAATTAACAGAATATTAGATGTAAAAACCTGGGTGAGTAGACAGTCTGGTTCTGTGGCAATATTTTGGATGGGACTGAGGGGACAGTTTTGGGGTTTCGACATTATGGTGCTCTGGTCGGTGATGCTCTTGGTCCATAATTATTATTTGGGAAACCGAGGAAAGGTAAGGACAAAGTTTACCATTACAGACATGTAGAGGGCAGTTAAAGAATCAAAACCCTCAGAATTGTCCATTCGTCCCCTCTGAATCCTATCCAACATTTTATAGCAGAATAAAGACTTAACACTCATCCTGTATTATGCCATCAAAAATAATTATAGATTCTCTTGTAGTCAAAACACAGTGTAATAGTCAGGCACTACACGCGAAAAATTCATGCAGAATTCTGCAGAAAATGACAGTCCATAAATAATTCTGCAGGAATTTACAAATTGTCTCCAGAAATTTTCCAAGCCAACAAATTCTGCAGAATATTTTCCGCCCAAAAAAATGTGTGCAGAACATTTTATGCAAAAAATATTTCTGCAGAAAGTTTCATGCAAAAACAATTCTGCAGAAAAACATCCCAAAAATTGTGCATAGTTCTGCACAATATAATGCAAAGAATTTTCGGCGGACTGTGCAGAATTCTGCAGGAAATTTTTCACATGGGCAGGGTGACTCACATAAAAGTAGCCCAGCTCCAAAAATATGTATGTTTGGAGTCAGGCTACTTTTACATGGGACACCCTGTACAACGGAAAAAGTAAAACACCTTATTGCGTACAAACAGCCCTTCATTGCAATGCTATAATGCAATGCCAATACTGCAATTTTCCCATAGATGTTGAAATTCCTTCAGACACACTATGTGGATTGTGGACACCATCCACCAACTCCTGATGTTTGTAGCAGCAAGTACATCCAAATTTACAAAATTATTTCAATATTGTCTTATTGTACCTTAATGATTAACAATCCTGGGGTCTAGTTTTTACGAACATACTTCACAGTATATTTCGAAAACAACAATGACCAGTTTTTATGAACATCATTCAGTATAAGAAAAGATTCGGGAAGATTCCCCCGGGCTGTGATTCCGAAAACATTCCACTATTTTACTCACGTAATTATCCCCGGACAGCAGTGTCAGGATAAGCCATTAGCAGCAAAGATCGGTGGTGAAAATCAATATGGGCCGGAGCGTTTTCGTGCCGTGAAACCAGATCAGCCTTTAAGTCGCCCCATCTGTAACACGGCAGCATGATGGACCGATCACGACCTCCCTGAAACGATATTTGAGAAAATAACATATACAGTTGCACTCTTTCAAAACCCCTTTCCAATAGATTCACGAGTCAACAATATATCACTTTCGGGGGAAATCAGAATTTTAAAGGAGAGACGTGGGTCAATACTGAATGGTCTCGAGAGGCGTTTGCTTACGGTAAATGTAAGAAATATAGGAAAACTGAAGGATTTTAAATGAGCTGAAAGGATTCCCATATGAGCCACACTGGCAATAGAAAAATAAAATATAAATAAGTGTCACTACTTTTGATTTCCCTTCAGTGTTTTACAAATAAAGCTTATTCGTTGACTGTCACAACATCTAATTTATGGACTGTTTCTTGCTCATAAAACTATCACAGAACGATCATCGCCCACATTATAAGATTCCTTATTAGAAAGTCTTTCTTTAACTTAAAACTGCTTATCAGAAAGTCCTTTTTATCCAAAAACCGTTTATCAGACAGTCCTGTTATTAAAATCTACTTATCAGAAGCCCATTTACGAAAAAAAACTGCAGATCAGAGATTCAGCAAGCCCTTTTAAACCAAAAACCGCTTGTCAGTAAGTTCTTTTTACCAAAAACCGCTAATCAGAAAGTCCTATTTATTAAAAAAACTGCTTATCAGAAAGTTCTTGTTACCCAATGCAGGTTGTGCAGCAAAAATATCCATTATAGCATCAACAAATATGTCTGAACCTAATAAACACGCGATTAATGTATTTATTGAATATAAAATCGGTACAAACTGACTTATCATTTTCATGCACAGAACTTCTTCATCCTCTACACTTTTAAGTGCATTCCGAGGTTTGTCGTTACCGAGCAAAAAGCACTTTTACCTAATCCGAGTTTGGGACGCATCACCCTAAGCCAAGCACGGGTTTCACGATGCGACTCAACCAATTCGCCTTTCTCACCCAATTTTTTCCAGGACTCCAGGCCCCGCCCTCGGTTCGACGACTACGGAGGCAAGTTTCTGCACTCTTCGTCCGAATCGCTGAACTCTGCCGGATCCATGGTCAGCCGCACCAAGCCAGGACGCCGCTCTCCGTTTCCGGGTGCCGGCCGAGGTATAGCCTCCGCTTACCGCTTTGCAATTAAGCATCTCTTTGGCAAGGAAAGTGAGGGTAAACGGGGTAAGATGGACCCCTCATTTTCTCATCTTGTCGATGTTGCCCGTCTCGTCACTCTGTTACAGTACATACATCCCCTGGGAGCACGCTAAAAAATTACCTCGCATTCCTCGCAAATTCCCCCGTTAGGAGAATGGATGGGCGATGAGGGTTTGTAATTAAGGAAGCCATCAAAGGCTAAGCTGCCTAGTAAGCCCCCCGTCTATCACCCTCCACTGCCAAACGATGGTGAAATGGTAGTGGAATTAGATCCGCTAAGTGGGATTCAGCTCTCGTCCCTCAGAGAGCTCCATGGCTTTTTAATTAATTGCGAGAGAAATCCATAGTTTAAAAAAACGTCGAGGCTTATGCGATATCACACTATGTTCTGGTGGTAGAAGCCGTGCATCAATGACGTCTAATGTTGGAGTGGGGGGGAGTTCACAAAAATCAGAAGATCATGGACTAGAGGGGTCAGGGGTCAGACAGCACATACATCCCATCATTGCAATGGAATTTGTGGGTGTTGTTACATGGTTAAAGGAGCTGGATGGGCAACTTCAACATTAAATCTACAGATTTGAACATTCTCGGGCATTTGAGTGAAGTATGCATACCGATTTCTTACTCCGACATCGCTAAAGTAATTCGAAGTCTTAGAATCCAGAAGATAATCTTGAAATCTTGTCAGAATCAATTCCAAGAAGGATGGGAGCTGGAGAGGATAAAACCACCAAATTAATGCAAGGATAATAATCTGTAGCAAGTGTTTTCATCACTATTGTCCAGCGCCTGCATACATGCTCTGGAACAGGACGTTAAGAAGGGGTTGGCCAATTCGAACGAAAATAGATTAGAAGGGGTTTGGTGTCAAAAGTCGACTTTGTATTGGACGTCGTTTATGCACAGCCCCTTAGCAAGTCGTGTTGCAAAATGAAAACCCACCAGAAAGAAACTAAAGCCACAATTTCTTCAAACGACTTTTAGCTTTTCAGCTACGAGAATGGCCAAATAAGTAATCCCAGTACTAAGCGCCGATGGGTTGTTGGTTATTGCTTAATGGGGCCTAAGGGCAACCGAAGCCAAATGCATCGTTGCTCAGGGGTAGAGTTAGTGCGAGGCGAGCAGAAAGCGATCAATGAGCAATTACACCCCCACATCGGACTTGGAACTCTGTGGAAAACCAAAATCTCCGACCGAGATAGCCAGCCTGGGAATCCGAAGTGTGGTTCCACTAAAATGCAATCCGTCGGCTCTTGTGTTCTTTAACTTAAGCGCGGAAAGCCAACAACGTGACTTAGCAAAATTTCAGAGCCAACAAGTCTCATATTTCTTAAAAACGACAGAATTCGTACAAAAAATCAACTTTAAGACTTGTTCATCGATAATGAAGTCTTTTTCTGTTGTTACAATGCATTCGAGTCACACAGTGCTTCGCCACGGTGAAACACCTCATTCTTGGGAAATCTTGAGAACCCATCTTCGTCAGAAAAACATTGCCCAAACCCTAAACGCCATTGTCCTCGCCATCAAACAGTTCATGTTGGAATTAAGGAGGTCGTTATTCTTGTAATGGTTAACATTTCGAAAATAGCGTCTGATAAATCGAATATACGTTAGTGAATCTACAGTATAGTATTCTCAATCCAATTCGCGTCATCATGAAATGTCAACTTTAGATTACACTCGCCATCATTTTCAACTCAAACCATCCCATCCTAACCGTGGAATCCATCATTTCAGATTTAATTTTTTTAATTCACTCAATTTATAATTTTTTTGTCAATAATTATGCAAACGACAAGCAGGAGAGAGAACGTAAATTTTCACAAGAAAACAGCAAATTTAGATTAGTTTTTTTTTAATTTCTTTTACGGAATTGGTCGTCATCTCTTAATTTTTGCGCTCGTAATGACCAACTATGCAAAGTATGTTAATGATAACAGTTCGAACAAAATTCGGAAAATCATAGCCAAATTTTCAACTTTTCCTCAGAACGAAAGAATTGCAAAAATGCCACGACTGGTTTTGCTCCCCTGTGCAGAGGGAACCGGTCGTGGCATTTGTGCAATTTTTTCGTTCTGAAGAAAAGTTAATTTGGTTGAGATTTTCCGGATTTGTTCTATAAATTACCAACCACTTGGTGAGTTTTCTAAACGATAACAATTCGTTCAGAATTATTTTGGCCAATGATTTTGTACATGACAGCAATCACTGACCTGAAATACGCGAAATTTCCAAATAAAATAAATCAGAGATGATGGATTACTGCCCACATTTCTATCAAAGATATTTAATAAGGGCGAATTATTTAAAATCTGCTTTTCAAAATGCTTTCTTGGCTACCCACTCCCCTAAGTTGTTGACATAATACTTAAGTCGGTGAAGGAGTTAAATTCCTCATGTTATCCTCATGTTACATTTTATTTTATACTACGTTTTTTTAAAAACACGCAAATCAATAAAAAATTAACTTACCAGTTATTCAGCAGACCTTACTTGAGTGCATGATTGA
>JAQGAF010001118.1:0-35240 GCA_034687865.1 Kryphioiulus occultus | reverse complement strand
GCATCCTATAATCTCATTAAAATTTGAAGAAATGTATCATTGATTATACAGTATCTGGTGAAATTAATCATAATTTTATAAGCATGGTTATTTTAAATTCAAATGAAAAAAGCGGTTTGCAAGCTCACAACTGTTTCTATTTTGAAAACATCATGTTGTGCTTCAAGTTTTTCTTCAACTAAAATCATCTGCTATTTTTCTCAATGTGAATTGACATTTTCAGGCTCAATATGTTATAATTACATTTATTCAGCTTTGTTAATAGCGATATTTTTTATAAATTTGATGTCTTCTTGACCATACTGTATGTGAATTCTGATTTCCCATGCAGTATACCTGTTTCAGAATTTTACTTGAGGTATTGTAAGATACAGTGAAAGTATTTAATTGAGCCGATTTCATGTTGTAGTTCCGAATTGCGATAGCCTTTTAGGTTCTACTTTGCACTCGTTAAGAACAATTTGAGAAAACTATAGTGTAAATCTTTTCAAAGTTTGCCAAGAGCAACAGTCTTTAGATTAAGACGATAGCAGTCGCTACGCATTGTTATTTACCAAGGTGATTGGCCGAATTTCAAGCGAATTTCCCACTGACTTTGTCGGGTTTTCCAGACAATTTTGGCAAAAATTTCCAGATAATTTACAACACACATGTTTTTTTCGAATTTTACACTTTTATATCAGACAGGGTAAAAAATTAATTACTAAATTCCAAATGATCCTAAAATCAAATGTTAAGGCCAGATTATAGGCCAAAACATATTAGTGGATTTTTCATGAGAAATATTAATGATGGTGGAAACGCCGTAGGCGAAATTTTTGCAAATGCAGCTTTTCTATTATTTTTTTTGAGACATCTTAACAACCAAAACTGTTGCACCACAACACATTTCGAGACATTACATGAATTTCTCTGACTTTCCAGAGCATTTCAATTAATTTCCCTGAATTTACCAGGTTTTCCAGGAAGGTCAGCCACCCTGACAAACACCGAATACTTAAAAACAAAGTGGATTTTAATTCGAAATAACCAAAGTCATTTGATTTGTTAGCCATTCATATCTGTGCTCGCCAGTTCTGTAGCTGTTGACCATACACAAAATTTCAAGCATTCGCTTCCATACTACATTACATTATTTAGTAATTCCAAATCAGTTTATCTTTCCCAGCTTTTGAAATTTCTCTTTCCCTAACCTAGCGATTTTGCGAGCAGCAGCAGCATCACCAATGCAAGAGCTAACGTGTCTACGTCGGTGAATCCTCACCCTCTCCTGCCGCTCACGAGCCTGTCAGCGCGGCATCGTTTCGGAGAAATTTGCGTCGTTTTCAGTCTCGACCCCGAAGGTTTCCCCATGCAGCCTTACACCAGCATCAGCAGCCAGCCTCTGTAATCTTTCCATACAGCAAGCTTCTCTTACTTGTGTCCCATTCAAGACGTGTCACAGCAGCGGCAGCCAATGGGAGGCCGAGGCGAGCTTATAAAGAGCTGCGAGGCGCACGTGCTCGGATCAGACCATGCGGTTGCTTCTCCAGCAGTCGACCTATCTGGAATACGTTTCTGGAACGTCATCAGCATGGCAAGTTCCACGGCCATGGATGACGTCCAGGACGGTCCGATCATGAGTGGCAACGATCAGCGGATCCGCCCCAGCCCCGAGCCTTCGCTGGCTGGATCGGCGACGATGTCGTGATCGTCGCCGATGCAAGACCTGGGGGTGACCCGCCATGGATCGCGGAGGCACCCGGTGCACTCGGAGGATATTCTTGCTGTTTCTGTTCTTGTGTGCGTTTCTCTACTCCATCCTGTTCCTGGACGATCCGATCCCAGCCCAGTCCAGGTCTGGCCGATCGCTGGACGACCACCCTGGGATAGCGGCGATCGTCGTTGCCCTGGCGCTACCGGACGCCACCGAAGACCGGCAGCGGCAGATTCCAGCACCGACGTCTACGCTCAACGCCACCGCCGCAGTTGACCTCCGACCCCGACGCCGTCATCTGCGCAGCAAGCTGACCAGGGCCAAGATGGCCCCCCAGCCCAAGAAGCGGGCCCGCTTCTTGCTGACGCACAAGAAACTGTTCCAGAAGTCGGACAAGGTGTCAATCCACAGGAAGCACTCGGGGGCCACCGAAAGGTCAAAGCTGAGCAGGCCGAAAATGGGTTATGAAAAAATGATGGCCAAGTTAGAGAAATTGGAAAAACCGAGGGATTTCGGGGCTCAACAGACTGACTATTCCAAGGGGGTGCCCGTACCCCGCCGGGAGAACGCAACGTCCCAACGCCGACTGCCCCGGGCGCTTATCATCGGGGTGAAGAAGGGGGGAACCCGAGCCCTGTTGGAGTTCATCAGGTTACATCCTGACGTTCGCGCCGTGGGGCCCGAAACCCACTTCTTCGACAGGCATTTCCACAAAGGACTGGACTGGTACAGGTAAGAGAACAAAAAATTGCCTTGGCAGGTCCTGCCCTACATTCAAACCGGGTTTAGCGGCTACGCCCACAGGGCCGTCGTGGGCTACTTCCGTTCCCCTTAAGAGTGCATGGCGCAATTGTCTGAAGTATCAAAAAATGTTTTCATTTTTTGCCAAACTTTAAAACTTGTTCGATGTGCGACACAAAATATGGAAGGACGTTAATATGCATGTAAAGTTGAGTTTTGTCACTGCAGAGGGCGCTTTGGAGGGAACACTGTCCGTGTCAACTGATGAAATCATACTGTATGATGGGAAATTTTAGTTTGTCACCTGATTTTCACGCAAAATTAGAATTTTATAGGTAGAATGGTGAACAAAATTCCCCGAGTTTCCTAGGTTTTCCAGGTTACAAATTTGAGTTTTCCCTGACCTTTCCCCTAGACCAATACAAAACACCTGCCTTTACCATAAATAATGATTTGAAATAAACATGACTACGACGAACATTATCGAATTTAAATAATAAAGAATTTACACAACATCAAAGTTTTTGATGCGTTTTTTAATACGTTTTTTGAGTACTCAGATGCTCGGAATTTATTGAAGGCCAAATAGAAGGAACAAATCTGCCATGTTGAGGTTTTCTTATAGTGTGCAAGGGTTAACAGCACCTAAAACCGTGGTCCATCACACGCCATAATGAATATACATGTACATGTACGAAAAACGTTCTGGAATTAAATTATAATTAAGTTTGAAAATCCCCTGACCTTTTCAAACAATTTCAACATTCCCCTAACTATTTCCCTGGTTTCCCAGTCAGTTAAAGATTCACTGACTTTTCCAGGATTCCCAGGTTTTGTGTTAACCCTGAACTAGATTCCCGACCATATTTTGTAGCACAATAATTTGCAAATTGCAAATGACAGCGCATTGCATTCAGTTGAACAATGCAATCGTCGAATTCTAGAAGTACTAGCGGCTGTATGTATCGGGCATGTAAAATCAGGTAACAAATCGTCTGAACAGAACTAATTTTCACTAGAGCAAAACCAAAACCCTCAGACGTACATGTACGAGCAACTCCTTCAAGAATTCGAAAACTGACTGATAATGGATATGCCTATGTTAAAACATGAAAATGAAAGACAATTTATATTTTAAGTGCATCATGAACACAACATGTGGCCATCAACGGTGCTGTTAAAGCAGAGACTTTAGAAGCCATCTGTCCAAAACAGAATTATGAATATGTTTTCAACACCTTTTATATTATGCTGTAAATTTATGGTAGTCCATTACGGCAAAGTTTTCTTCACCTTTATGACTTTATTACTTAGTCGTCCTGATTCAAGGGGGACAAAATATCGTATTCAAAGTAAGAATTTCCTCCAATTTCCCCTAACCGTTGAAACTCAAGTTTCATATACTAGCCGACAATTTCTACTTGGGCTTCAGGCTTGAAGCAATCTTTTAAAATAAAGCTCAAAAACTGCCATCTTGCACGCATGTAGACAGAAAAGCCCACCCATGCTGTGGAAAAATGAGTTTGGGTGGGTCCTTTTTTCCCAGTTGGCCACCCCCACCCCGATTTAGTAGATCTAAAAGGTGGTCAAACATTTTCACCTGCTTAGTAATTAGCTCCAAAACTTGCCACCTCGCTGCATCCCCAAGTCTATACTTTCAAAATTTCAACTATTTTCAATTAAAGTGTGGTTTCAGGAGGTTTCCAAGGAAAGTTTCGAAACATACCCTACGTTTTAGCTGAAGTATGAAAATTGGAAAGGGCAACAACAAAAAATGAAGTCTCCTGAGAGAAAGTGCTGCCCTCCAAAATGATATTTGTAATAACGTGTAGGGTATACACGCATAACGTATGCAATATTCTGAGCGTATGTTCAAACGTCACAGTTGAATACACATTATCCTATAATGAAAACAAGTTAATTTAACGCTTTAATGAAACCATACATTTATTATTATTGTATGGAAATCAGTCTTCATCCATGACAATGATGCTCCCCAATACTATGCGTAGCTTCTTGTATTGGAAACGTTAGTGCCCCATAATGCAATACTTTATTAGTTTAATGGCCATCAAAAATAGAAATGAGAAAATCAAAATGTACACTTACACGGTATACTGCAGTGATGCACTGCAATACACGAATGCAGGAATCAGAACAGGTTGCATTGGTAAATTGAGCTACATGTACATGTTCCCCGTGATGTATGGCATTAAATAATTATTATTTTCACGTCAACAAATGTATTTATAAATAATGTAAACCTGTGATTTTATGCTGGCGACATTATTATCAAAATAAAAATGTATAGCACTGCATATATCATTAGACCTACATGCATTTCGATAAAAGCATACATTTTAAGTGGATGAATAATAGTATGGACTCGTTCAGGTTCATGGATCACTAGAAAATTCTTATATATGTACATTAAAAAATGGATCCTTCATGATGTCATTGCATCCCGTCTATTTATAGCATAATATTACATGCCATGTACAGCATATGGCGGCAGTTTACAACTAACGTCTAACAACGTAATTTGCGATTAAACATGTTTAATAGTTAGTCGCAAAAATCACGTCACTTGCGATTAAATGTAATCTGCAGCCATATAATAGCCATTAGTGTAATTTTCGATCAAATGCAACAAATATTTAATCGCAAATTATACCGCTAGGTGTTAATTTTAATCTGTAGGTTTTCCAAAGTAATAGTTAGGTGTTAGTTTTAAACTGCTAACAGATATTATGCGGTATGCTATGATGTCTCAAAGTATCTTATTGCTAATAGAAATGAAACCTTTCTGGTCAACCACGAAAATGAACGGACCAATTGTATTATGCTATCAACCCGATAAGCAAAAATGAAAAAGGAAACCAGAAAAATAATGTGGAGGGATAATAGCCGCCCCTGCCCCCACCAATCTACATCCGGTCATCAAGGTTATTGCAAAGTCATATTGGAAATCCTTTGGATTTCAAAGCACGATTTGCGCACTAGTGAAAAGCCAAAGCTGCTAAGCGGTCCCGCCCCCTAAAATTGTGCGGGCCATTGGCGAGTCCAATATCCCTAATCAAGTTAAGTTGTTCCTGTTGGCTTTGTTTTTTCTCACTTTGCCAACGATTTCCATTGAAATCAAAAATGGCGGCACGCACCGTGTGACGTCACAATATAAACAACCTTTAAAATTAGCTCGACCTCCCATAAAATACGTCCACACTTTGGGGATTGTTGTGGCGAGCTTGTCCAAACCATTTCTCTTACATAAATTGGAAAACTGCAAATTAATTTCGACAGAACAACCCAGTTATTGCCTGTGTACACGTGAGGATAAAAATTCAATTTGGTGGATGCCAGCGGCGTGGACGTGAAGTAAATTATCTTATAATTCAAAGTTTTAGCTATTAAAATTAACACGATTTAGTTTCAACACATACCTGAAGGCAGAGCCACTAGACAGGGAATGTTACCACATGGGTCATCCGTGAAGCACGTAATACGTTGTGGAGTTTGACCGCAATACCACATTTCGATATTTCTATATTATTATACTGCAACAAAATATCAGGGGTGTCATAAATTCTCGGCTCAAAATTCTCATCCCTTTTACCCTTGTGAGTAATACCAATCAATGTAAGCATCAAAAACGTATGGGAAAAGCTAAGAAGATCATTCAGAAAACAGTGCCTGCAAGATAGTGCCACATCAGTACAGTATGTCAGTCAGTGGCCGTCCAACAAATTGTAAACTAACAAGTCAAACGCTTGTTTTAGGATCTAATAACAGGGATAAAAATAGCAATAAAGAAAATATTGCCCCGTCCTACGATGTCCCAAAAGAAGAGGGCTGGGCCCTATTCCACAAAGGTACATTATGAAGTTGTACTTACAGTATAGAGATATGGAGTAACACGTACAATTGTTTTTGTTCCACAACAAAAAGTCATAAGTACATTTAATCGAACTGCAAGAGTTACTATACATGTAATTACAAGTTGTTTTACATTGTTGGTGAAACGCCATACTACAATCCCTATTTTTTCAGTCCATACATTCGTAACTTGTACACTAACGGTGCGTTTACACTTTATCACAGAACATTGTTATATAGCAAATTAGTTTGAACTCGGTTGCATAACATCCACTCGATTACGTGGGACATCAATACTACAAAATGTTAAAGTTAAATAATATTTTTTATTCTCGTTTTCAAATAAGTTGTATAATTGCAATATCACACGTTTTGTTATACTGTAATGTACAGTATGTATACTAGTAGGCCCAGTGTAAGCGCTCCTTAATACTATAATAGTACACGATTGTGGAATAGGGCCCAGGTGGACAGGTGAATATGGAAAAGTGGAGAGGGCGAAAACGTCGGCGTTTTATGGATGGCCCCAAAGCAAACTCGGCCACGGTAGCAATTACACGCTGGCATCGATGTATCTGAGATCAATTCGACGATAACAAAGAGCCAAACCCAAATATTAAAAAGTTGCAACCTAGACTACCGGCACGCTGCTTTTTATGGGACGAACTGGCTATTAATTCTCGATCGATTGCTAAGATTACCTCGGTCGCCAAGGTCTGAGAAGCCAACTTGAGGGCGCCCAAAGTTGGGCGTTTGGGGTGGGTCGTTGGTCGTTTTCCCACAACGATCGCCCTCGGGTGACCATTATACGTGCAGGGCCAACGTGGGGCTATAGCGCCCAAATTTCGTCCATCTCAATCACCATTATGGCGGCCTCACCACGTATTATTTGCCGTCAAATTACCCAGCCCCTAATGACAGAATCGGCCTGTTCGCGTGCTGCTTTTGCGTGTACCTTAAGCTGGCCGTGCATATTAAGTGGCAACCAGGTGTAGGGCAGTCTTTACCTACCCCAGCGGTCGTTAGTGGGGAGGGGGACGGGGGACGACCGAAAATCTCCGGGCGACAAAAAGGGGAGGGTTCCTGGCCTCGGAACCTCCTGAAATGATGCTTTTTTAAAAAACTCATCACTTTCGGCGCCTCTGAGGCCTAGGTGCAACAACGTTGATTGCGTTCACCTTTGACCTCCAAAAGTGTTGCCCGCCTCCACCGAGGGCGGCTTCCACGAAATTTGGGCTCAGTGCCGTCGCCGGGGAGCGTGGGCCATTCGAAAAATGCATTGAAGCTAAGAAGTTGTGGCTTTGAATTTTTTTCATCGAATTTTGGACAATGAAGACATCAAAAAATACTCTTTGGGTCATGTGCGGTTCGGTACAAAACATTAGGGACTTAACGTTTTATTCCGAATGCACTACTGCTTAGGGAGAAAGTGAAGTTAATCCCTAGCTGGTCTGGCATCACAGAGTTTTCGTTTGAGAATTCGTAGCCTACGAATAAAATCGATTTATTCGTAGCCCGAAACGAATGTAGCCCGTTGAGCCACATACTTTACATAGCCTACAAATATTTTGCACTCGATTATGAATCTATTTGCTCTTACATAATGTCAGGTTTGGTTAAGGACTGGTTATAGCGAGCGTTTTACTAAGTCAGGGTCCCCACTTAAAAGCTAAAGTCGATTTACCTGACATTCCCTGACAACTTTTCAGTTATATCCCTGAAATTTTACATTATATGTGTTTAAAAAAATAAGAAAAATAATTATTTTCAGCCCAAATTGTTATAAAAATATGACTAATCAACTTTCCCTTACATTCCCTGTCATTTGACGAACTTTCATGAATTCCCCGGCATTCCCTATTCCCCTGACCTTCCAGAGACCTTCCAGAAAATGAAAACCCTGTGTTTTTTAATCTTACAAACCACATTTAAAGATCGAAAACTTCTTCGAAACTTTCTGGAATGTTGAAGCAACTTAGCCTGACCGAAGCATTCACAGCGTCAAACTTCTTAGAATTCCCCTGCTCAGTGTTCGGAAAATTAAATCAAGTAAGAAAATTCCAGAGAAAGAATGCGGATAAGTGCAAGGTGTAGTTAGTATGGCCCACATACTGTACATCAGTACATGTACTGCACAACAGAAAATGAGGCTCAAGTAGGCCTTAATAACGGACTGACTGCATATTATCTCCATTCCAGTTTTGATGACTTCCTTGCCGACATAATGCATGTGCATGCAATATAGCTCCATGGCTTATAATATAGGATATGTCACGGTCGATTAAAATCGTCTGGGTGAATCTGTTTGGATACCCATGGCGGTTACCAACGAGAAGACAGGTTCTGAAAACCCTGCCCTTGTTATGGACTGGACGGTCAAAACAACTCCAGGCAAACTGGCTGTGACCGGAACTATGACAGTCACTCATATAGTCATAATGTGTTATATTCGTGTGATTGATTTTAGCATCGGTATACATTAGATTTTACCTCGCTCTGACTTAACAATTCAATAATTTTCATCGTCATTTTCAAACATTTTTACAAATGCTCCCACCAATTCGAAAGCATCGCTGCTACCAAGTTAACTAGAGTGCATATCAGGATAAGAGTGCTCAATTTCAATCTGCCCTCCATAAGAATATAGTATCTCTAAAAATTGGCTAGCAGCCTTACCATTATGAAATAAAGTCTTATTACGGTACGTGTCTATTGACTGTTTTAAGTTACAAATGTACCATTATTTAAAGAATTTCATCAGAAAATGACATGTATAATACTGGCTATAAAATACATAAAATTCAAAATGGAAGGTGCCAGAATTTCAATTTGGGCACGCGCTATCATAGCTGCACAAGTAACTGATACATGTACAGTACTATATCAAACAAGTGACCAGGTTCATAAACGTTCACTAGAGGGCAGAGTGAAATTTACCATTCCTAACCAGATACTGTGTGAGTACAATAGTGCAAACTCGTGGATACGGTCCAAATGAAGACAAAGCTCGTGCTAATGATCAAATTTTCTTCGCCCTTAGCTTGACCGCAGAGCAATATCTTTATCGTAAGCATTATCTCCAATAATACCAGTTAAAGCTCGTGCTTATTTGGGCTTATTTGTGCTTTCCGAAAAAAGTATATTTGAGGATGATGATCGTACGAGATTGGCGACAATTTCAGTGTTTTATGTTCACAGAGCCTGTCACAGACCTTGCTGGCACAGAGATTCCCCCTACAAGTTAACGACCGAATGCACCCTTGAGAAATGAATTCCTCGAGGTTGAGGAATTCTTGAAGAGCCAGTCTTGAAGATGCTGCCATGTCGAGTGACAATGCAGCGCCGACCTAAACAGTTGTAAAATATTGGCTAATATGCGTGTTGTAGGTGGTAAATGCTGTTATCAGCGCTGCTAATGGAGGAATTCGGGGCAAAAGGGAACCATCTGCCATTGTAGTAAATTTTTAGGGGGGCTTCGGAATTCGGACTGAGACATGGGCAAGAATGTCGTCGCTCAGCCATTTCCTTCGTTTTATAATTCCGCAATATGTGCCAGTTAGGTGGAAATTTTCAATTAAGGCCGACTTTGGTTGTAAAATGCGAAATGTGAAACAATAATATGGAAAAACCTGACTAGCTGCACTAGTACCAATCTAAATGAAATGCATTTCAAATATGCAGTAAGGATGATTTTATGCTTAATTGAAATGAATCATTTTACAAGTAAATGAATCAAATTTTTAAAATTTTCTAAATCAGCTCAGCATATGTTTCGGGGTTTTCAAGAAGTACATTAGCTTTGTAATGTGGTGCTTATAGAACAATTAACAAGTAACAGTTATCCCTATCGACCAATATTAGGTGAAAAGATCTGTACTTGAATATAAGGTTTTTAATCAGTAAGGTTGCTGAACATTAGGACGATAATTTTTGAATTCGTGCAATAAAAAATTTACACAACGTCAAGGAATCTAACAATGCACTTCTTTAATTTGGATATTTCTGAGACTATGAGTCAGCTGCTCGGAATTTATTTTTATTTGAAAAAATTAGACAAACGTACTGAAGCCATACAGAAGGAACCGGTCAGTCATATTGGGGTTTTCTTACATTGAGCAAGGGATAACTTCACCTAACACCCACATTACATGGCATGAGAGAAAAATTTATAACAACTTCTGGATTCAAATTATAATTAAAAGTTAGGAAATCCCCAGATTGGTTGAACAAATAATAAATTTCCAATGACTTTCCCAGGTTTTCCAGTCAGTTACAATATTCTCTGATTATCCCAGGTTTCCAAGGATTCCCGGGTTCTGTGGGAAACTGAGTTTTCTATCCCATACTTGTAATTATATTCGTTTTGGTGGATTAGATATCGTCGCAGTGGATCGATCACTGCACTGTCAGTTCAATCTGTGCGCCACGTTTCAACTTTTCCCATTTCCAGAATTTATAATTGAATGGCACAGGTTGGGCCATAAAAGCTTCGAAAGATGTATATGCAGACGTCAATTCGTCTAAATTTCTTTGAACTGATGCTTCAATCTGTCTCAGTGGTCATGAATTCTTTATTGGTCACTCTCCAGTTTATGGGTTCATTTTGAACGAAGGACTGTCAAAAGTGATCAGTTGCTTTGGCAACCATCTTTTCTGCAGATCGAACTCGCGTCTATGGTCAGTCGTTGGTCAAGACCGACGAAGATAATACCGAGAAGAAAAGAACTCCTCTCTTAAACCGACTCGGGTCAGCAATTTTACAGCTGTCGCCCAGATAAAACGAAAATTACAGCAAGTAGCCAGAGTGGACATGCGCAATCGCTACTCTGGAAAAATTTCCAGATTCTTGACTGATAAAGAATATCGGTTTTCAGGGGTCAAATATCACGATGAATTTTACATACATCTATGACGTCCTTCGTGTTAAGATTTCATCAGAAAAAAAATGGTTACTAATGAGCACAAAACAAAATGGCTGCTTGATTAAATGGACTACCCAACCACGTTTAATTTATGCAGTGAAAAAGCTTGCAAAAGCTAAATTTTATACCAGCATACAAATATAAGGATAACATTTTGCACATAATATAAAATAAGATGTCGAGAAAAACTTGGGTGTTTGGCGTCCAACCTCTCATAATGTGCATTCGAGCAGCTGTTAAAACTAAACGCATTCTGGGGCATGACGGTTTCGTACAGTGCATGCGTTTTTAACGAAATGTATTCTGGGCCCTAATGCGCGATTTCGAATGTATGTGTTAAAAGTATAGTTGTTAATTCCTCGAAAAAGGAGCAACTTTGTTACATAAACTTTAAAGACATCAAATGTCAGGTGAATGGAAGATGTGTACCAAATTTCAGCCCTTTAGGAAACCGGTAAGTCGGTTAAAAATGATTTCGCAAAGTCGTAAACAGACAGAGAAGAAACACGTTAGGTTAATATGAAGGTTGTAAAAATAGCAGGTTTTCAGAGATGGTGTCTATAGAGCAGGCTAATGCACCATATGTGCACTTCAATAACATGCTAAATCAGATACGAGTGCATTTCGGTGTATGTGAGAGCAGTATTTTCTGTTAGTGATCAATAGCCGGACCATTTGACCTGCATGGTGTTATTATTACGGATCGAATGAATATCTATCTATCCGAAAGCAGATCTGCAATGACAGCAATCAATATATTTACTTTGGGCACTTTGTATCCTGGAAATGGGGTTTCCGTAAAAGTCGCCAGTTCCCTTCTCGTAATCTCTGGAAATGAAAAATGATCAGTTTTTTCTCTTTTGCCCAGCTGAACTTCAATAGCACGGATGGACGCATTGTTATGGGACAGCAAAGATTTTCCGGGTGCAAAGGCGCCTTCAGAAGGTTATAAAGGAGTTGTTTTTTTCCTTTTTCCTTGAGAAAAGATAAATGATTCGCCCAATAATGTGGGTCCTTTAAAATGTTGTAGAAGATTGTAGAACGTGCAGGAAATGACAAATGTTGCCGAGCGACAATAATTGGCCATATATCTCAGCCTGGGTCTCCAGTGTGGCCGTATTTTCCCCGCTAGTCAATTGTGTTTTCCCCATCAATTTTTAATGCCATTAGCAAGGTGTCAGCATCCACAAGAGTGTGTACCAAACGCCAGCAGAAAACATCGAAACATTTCGTTATTTTCCATTAGAATAACAAATGCTTCGAAATGTTCAAGAAAAAAAAACGAATTCTATGGACCATTTCAACGAATAGTAAAAATTCTAACCGTGTTACACGAGCTTTTTGATATTAAAGCGCGAATTTGTTTGAATGCGTGAGAAGAATTTTGCATATTTATTTTTCAATGGATGCTGTGTGTCCCCCCAATGCTGTTCGTACGAGGTCAAATTGGTCCAACTGACCACTATGGTATACTTGATGGTCATTATTATTGACAGGGTAGAGGGACCCCCCTCTTCAGACGCCCGTGTCATGAATGAGTAACCTTTGATATCGAAAGATGGCCATTCTTAGCTAGTTCACTTGTTCCATTGAAACCATCAGGGTTTGAGTAGTATGTAGGTTTACACTGCTTGTAATTCAACCTGTGTGAGAGTGAAACATTGTTTCCAAAAACCATACATCTTTCTGATGAAACGTGTGAAAAGAGGCTGCGTACAATCGCGACTGGAATAGTATGGGGTAAAAAAGAATAAAGCCTTCAGGGTGCAACCTTTTTTCTTCGAAATCATGAATCTTTCTTAACTTTCTTTTTTCCCTCCTTTTGCTCACATTCGTTTCTTGCACGCTAGGCAGCTCGGCAAAATTATTTCTCAAACCGAATGCAGCAGACAGTGAGAACTTTTGTGGCACCAGGTCAGACAGCCCTAAACTTCTAAAAAGCACAGGACGGTTTATCCATTAAATGTGCAATGCAGTACAAGGTTGCGTTGATGTCGAAGGACCCATACTAGAGCCTTGTAAAAAGTAATTTGTTACGCACGAACGGAAGATAGATGCATTTTTAATGAAAATAAATGACCCATGACTAGTTACGTAGGAATTCGTTAGCGTTACTGTGTTACGAGAAGAAAGCAATATTTAACACAATGTAGACCTGATCATCAAATTAAACCATGACTTGCACTAAACTTGCGAAAGTAATAAATCGTGCTAAAAATCGTAAACAGCAGATAGTAATACTGCAAAGTAGTATTGCAAAACAAAAAAGTCGTTACTGTTTCGAACAACGATTGTCCCAAAATCAAAAATAGTTGACAAAAAGTAGGATCTACTTGTATATGGAAAATCAATAACATTCAAATTCATTTTTAAAATTAATACACATGACCAAGCAAACTGAATTGAGCTCACATGTACGAGAGTGTATGTTCTAAGCGATGACCATTATGGGGGGACAGCGCTTACGTGAAGCCATATGTTAAGAGACTTTCAGAAATCAAATTAGTTCTGGATAAGTAAATTTGAGCTTTGCTAATTCCTCTCGGCCGAGAGGCATTTTGGTGGCCAAAAATTGCCACTGGTGCATTAAATTGAGATTAGGACAAATTTTGTGCGTCGTCGCACACACACACCGACCACTTAAATATTCAGATGAACCACTCCAAATCTTACTATGAATTCAAACATTCTTTTTGGTGTAACCTCAATATATTTTTCAAAGTAATATATAGTTTATTAGTAGTACGAGAGATAATGGGTTCCAGAAAGACATAGTGAAGATACCGGTACATTTATAATGGTTTCTAGAAAGATATAATGGAAAGATAAATAGAAAGATAAATACATGTACATGTAGGCTTAGTGGCTTCTATATCTTGTGATTCGACTACATGTTTAAAACTTGCGTAGTATGTTCACAATAATGGCAATTTTAAAACTAAAGTATCTTACATCGACCTTTCATCCATTTAGAAAATAGTGACGTGATTAGGTTTCACGAAAACTAGTACGATTGGAAACACAAATGTCTGCAATATTCAGCAACCTTCTTGGAAATTCTTTCAAAAATCCGTTAAGCTGTGCCTACATGTATAGACACATTTTAGGCTATCATCAGGTGAATAAAACTGCTGATATCAACCGTTTTCATCCACCCTCTATATTGTTCAGTTCCTGATTATGGTAGGATAAATTAATGAAAGTGAAAAATTCAGATTCAACAGCTCTAGCTTAGACAAAGGTCACGAAAGGTTGTGATCTTGGAATAATACCCTTGAAGTACTGTATAAGCCTATGCAGCGATGTTATAGTCAAACTTCCTTACAGAAACAACACTTTACACGATACTGACGTTACTATGCACTATTGAAAAGCAGATCTTTCCTGGACAATATCAGATCTTTCATGGGCCTGCATAATTATCTTATGATGACCCTGTAAAATTCCCGACTCTGCATTAGTTTTGATTAGTTCCTGGTTGCAGTCATCTCAGTGGAGCAATGATACAATAAATCACAGCGTGACTCCAGGTAGGAACAACAGCTTTTCAAAGAGTCCAGTTTTTTAGAATTCGGCCACCTGACCAAATTAGCGATTACACGTGCAGCCTTTTGCGGAGTTAACTGGTCCATTCTCCCTCGGCATAGGTGCCATAGAACGTATAGAAATCGTTTATCTAAACTGCTGGAAATACGGCGCCCCATGCAGGCTTTTGAATGCGATTGTATCACGTCTGACCATCACTTTTCTTCCTCTCCTATTTTATGTGCTCGCACCAGATCAACCCATACAACATTAAAGTGTCGCTCGCTCACCTTAATAAATCGACTTATTATACACCTTGGGGTTGCTTCAGATCGCAGATATGAAATCAACGAGTCGGCAGTGGCAGAGTTTGATGGCAAAAAACATGAAAAGAAGCCAATACGGGGAGAGGTACATGTTCCAAAGCCGTGAATTGCTATGGGGGAGAGTCAAAGAATGCAGAAATGGCAGCTGGAGAATGGCAGAAAAGATTCGCGTCAAAGGTCAATGCGGGTTAACCGCCAATGAATGGGAACTCGACCAGAAGCCCCCTTCGCCTCCTGGTGGCCGTTTTCAATAAAAACACGCGTCTTTTTAGTTTTTTTTTCACCGAATCTGAGCATTTGAGCAACAACCCCGATAGGCATCTAAGTGTCCTGCACCGTAGCTTTTCCATCAGCAACTAGTTCTCCCTGCGAGCATTTTAGCTGATGCGATAATTGTGCGTGCGTTTGACATGCGGAAACGTCAAGGATAGCAATAGTTCCCATCATCTGGCCCATTGGATTGGTGATGCGGAGGAATGCCATCACCTTTAATGCATTTCAGCTGAAAAAGAAGTGGCAGCTCTCGTCTCGTTGAACTCGAGACTCGAGAGGGCGCCCCCTACACGCACCCAAACAACATCACCAGAATCGATGAACCAAAAGCCAAAATGGACTTTGCGAACGAAACGGGAGTTGGCCACCATCTGCCAGGCAGACACGTTGAATAATCACGCGCGCAAATCTGCTAATTGACTGCGGACTTGTGGCTTCATCGATTTGCATGGGTTATAAAGCATCCTCGTAACAATCTCTTTCCCTGCGAGCCAATTACATAAAACTCGCTTTTCCACAAAACTTTCAATTTCGGACCAAAAAGACCCTTGTGATGGTCGAAAGTGTCACTTTGAAAAATGACACTTTCGAGCCTAAAGTTTCGATCAGTTTATAAACTTCGCATTTCAGAAAAGTACCACTTTCTAAGCCACTATCGCATAGGGAGCCAGTTGCTTAAAACCCACTTTTCCTCGAAAGTGTGTTGCATAAAACGGCCCCTTACGATGGTCGAAAGCGTCACTTTGAAAAGTTTGAAAAGTGACAGTTTCGAAGCATGAAAATGTTACTTTCGAGCCTAAAGTTTTGGTCAGTTACAGAAACATCTCCTTTCATAAAAGTGTTGCTTTCAAAGCCCCTTTCGCAAAGGCAGCTCTTGAGGTGACAGACAAGCAAAATATGCGTGCCAACGTCTCGTAAATCAATTTTATTTGCTGAAAAAGCAAAAATGCGAAATAAAATTGCGTTTTAGTTGATTTCATTGCGAAGATAATTTTGGTATTTAAAAAAAAAGCCAAAAGTACTAAGTAAATTTCGATTTACAACATCTGATAGCTCTTTTACGTATAAAGATTTGCTTATGTTTTAAGGCCCGCTTCGCACATTTTCAACTCATAAGTTAGGATTTAGAAAATTCATCGAAATTAGGATGGAACGTGAGCACGCGCATTTGAATTAAAACGTGCACGTTCAGCTGGCACTTTTCAAAGTCTTACATTTGGGTCGAGATTGCAACTTTTCTGAAAAGTGCTGCAGTGTACTTTCCTGAAATATTGCACTTTGGCGATAATGGCTTTTACGCAACTGGCTCCAGATACATTGTAGTTTCTATTTGAATCTTCGTTAAAGTTAAAATTAAAACAGAGCAAGACCGATTTTTCAACGTGCACATGTCACCCAAAAATAAAATTTGAGAAAAAATCGTCAAGATGCGAACAGGAAATTCAAGCGTTCCTGTTTCTGGGAACAAAATTCGATATTCCTCGCAGGATAAAAATGCCTGCCGAAGCGTGGTATTACATGTATGAACCTCGAGGAATTCCTAGGCTTGCGTCTACCAAACTGCACCCCACCTTAAAAAGGAAGGTAAATAAGAGGAAGCAAAGTGATATTTATCATAGCCATTGGCAGGCCCATAGGTTGTGCAAGCTTGACTTTTGTAATAAACGTGCTCGCACGAGGCTGTCACGGAAAAAGCTCAAAAATCCATTTTTCATTGGTCGTCAAAGATTAAATTCGCATAAGACTAAAATAGATATCGAGAAAAATAACATCCCCGAGACAAGGGGGAGCGATCGTTCATATTCCCGTATCACGTGATTTATTGTTGTGGGGAGGGCATTTGCCGACGATGGAGGACACATTGCAACCCTGCCCTTTCTCTTCAGTTTCAGAGTCTTTCTTCCACGCCCAGCCCTTGCTCATCCACCTCCAAATCCAGGCCTCCTCCTTAAAAACAACTCTTCATAAATCATGTTTTTCAATATAATAATGATCGGTGGATTAGACGCATTGCATTTGGATTTATATTTTTTGCCCAACACGAAAAACTCGCTTCGCTACGCCAGCACATTCATTAAAGTGTGAGAATGGTAATTAGAGAAATTCAACCGCCTTATGGTGAATAACCCCTGTGCTGAAAAAATGCATCAATTTAAAGCGATCAAATCGATGCAAATGAGTGATGCAGACGTATTTGAAAAATAATTGCTATCGAGGAGATACAGGGTCCACCAACTCGTGTTTCGGAGCAATATTTCATGTCTTCAGACAAACCGGCATCTCGAATTATCGGAAATTATAGAGTACCAGTTTTTGTACTCCAATTTACAATTAATAATCTTATGGCAGTACAAAATGATGACCCTGCAACATTAGCATTCGTGGGCCATAGCTGAAACATTGATAATGCCAAAACATTCCAAGTTTTAAATAATAATATTCATAATCACTAGGGTACCCACTGATCTGGAAAACTGGAATTATCAGACAAGTTGGACAACCTGAAAATGTCAGGGAAATGCCAGTCTTAAATTGCCATTATCTCAAATGATAAATTGAATTATTTGATGATGCTCACACTTATGCGATAAGGGGATTCTACAGAAAACCATCATGTCATGCCGTTGACACGTATGCGCAATATAAGGTTTTCAACTTTGGTACTAACCAATAAAAATACCAGTAACTGGCAAATTGTTTCCATTTTTTTCTATACATTTTTTGATAAAGTCAGGGAAATTTGTACAAAAACCTGGAAAAGTCAGGGAAGTTGAAAATATAATTTGAGTGTGAACCCTGAACCACAATTTAACACTTTCACCGATTTAAAATTAATATCCCAATTTTAAATTACCAATTTTAAACCAATTTAAAATTAATATCCCACCACGCCAATCTTCATAAGCTTCATAAGAAAAGTTCACCATGCAGTTTCGTTTTTTTTTTTTTTTGTTTTTTAATTCAAGGCTTGCCAGAGGTTAAAGTTCTTCAATGCTATGCGCCAAAATACGTGCAACACTGCAAATATTTCCTCGCGAGCATGCAGCTTTCATTCGAACGTGTCAACAAGTGATAACCCCGAAACTTTTTAACCCCCACAACAAGTACAGAGTTGAGCGAGGATTGTTTACGTTGTAATCCGCTCGCCATTCTTAGGCAAAAGATAGCACTTGCCATTCAAAGCAGTAGGAGATAACGTTATCGTGCCCACTCATGACAAGCACTTGTACCTCAAAATATTAAGTGGGCTGCTCGAGCCTCATGGCACAGACGGCTACATACACCTGCACGTTTTCAAATTAAGATACAATGCGCATGTAAATAAACTAGTTAAGCCAAAAGTTATTTTTTCAGGCAAATCTTCAGCTCTAATAATCCGATGACTAAGCTCCCTTTGGGTAGTGTTTGAAAAAGTCCCAAAAGATGCACTCTGCATCCCCTCAGTGCATCTACTTTTACAACTAGAATATAAATAGCTCCGGATAAATAGACGCACGGCAATTTTCCATTGATATTAAAATACGCGAAGATGCATTTTGCCTGGAGAGCATTTTAAGAAACAAAAGCATACGGGATCCACTTAAGTCATGCGTAAGTCTGCATTTGATAAGTGGGTCTCACTGGAAAAAGATGCATTGTGCGGCGCACATCCTATGCACATAAAGGGAATTATCCATTATAGATTCACCCACTTTATGCGACAGAAATCTCTTTCGCCCTCAAAACACTGAATAAGAACCCCAAACGACACAATGCATATTGAGCAGAAGGATTTCAAGTCGCCCTGCAGCCTTGAGACTCTCCACGGAGTCCTTCATGGTCCGGCACTCCTGATGACAACGGCGATTATCGATAACCACGCAGCATACTGTACATAAAGCCACGTAAAAGCTTTTTGTGTATCGAAAATGAAAGATTCAGAATATGACTAAACAGTGCTATGGACCTATGGTTGACTTCATCTATAAAGGTTTAATGGAATCTTTTAAACATCACTGATTCGGGCATGTTTATACTGCACTGAAAATGTTTTCTTGGAAGTGGACCATTCTTTGCATGCCCATATCGAAAAGCTGAGAATGCTTAAACAGCAATCTGCTTTTGTAACGAGATCTCTTTATATGGAAATGATCCTGTTTTAACCTGACCCCTGGCATTTACAAACCTTTCAATATCGGTAGCAGGGTTCACACAGATCCTGGGAAAGTCTGGGGGATTTTGAATTTTTTTTTTCAAAAAGTCAGGGGAATTTCTAGCTTTTAATTATAATTTAAACCCAGAAGGTATTTTATATATCGATTATGGCATTAAAAAGTATTAATATTTTGATGTTGTGTGAATTCCTTTATTATTCAAATTTGATGATTATCATCATAGTCAATGGCCATATTGATTAGCATTAATTATAGTAAAGGGGAAGTTGCTTTTTAATTTATATTAATTAGTTGATGGGAAACTCTAAAGGTCATTTGAAGCGATGGTGAAATCTTTCCCAATGAAGAATTCTATAGTTCAGTATTGCCTTTCATTACGAGAATTTCGGCGAATTCCGTTATAACCTGCGCATGATCAGAGTTGAACTCGACGGAATTCTAATATTAATAAACGTTATAGAGCCTGAAGTCGCAACATATTTTCCCCGTTTATCCGTAAGTTCCGGAGGGGGTTTTTGCCTGCAAGAAGATTTCGGTGGCTAAGTGAAGCGCAAACAATGTCGTATCAATCCATTAGGGAATGGCTGTCAGGGTTGATCGATTAGGAAGCTCTCAACGTTTTCCTATACTTTTAGCTTTTGCTTCTCCAATTGCTATCATTTTAATGGGCTCTATTGACAAGGCACTCGTGTGTAATATAGGCCCTGTTCCGAGAAATCTCAGATATTCGACCAGTGCACGAGGATGCTAAAGAAATAAGGAGAGGAGGGCGCCCTCCCTGTACAAGATCAATGCTGGCAATTTCAAAGATGTGAGATGGAAATAACAACCTTATTAATACTATGAAAACATAGCATAGCATGAATGCTTATAGCGAGTTTTTTTTTAATTCTCTTTGCTTTACATTTTATATTTTTTAAAAATGATTCGGAAATCCCAACGATTTGGAATTTTCGAAAGTCATAGCTGATGGCCTCCGAATACTATAAATTCATAAATCCTATAAACTACAATTGCATGATCAGCCATTAAATTTAAGGGTTTATTTTAACGTTGCATACTGGTTGACCGAATTATCAAATGGCTTCAAGTAATGGAACCTCAGCCGATATATTTGGTCATGAAAGGTCACACTTAGTTTGTTTCAGGTTCAACCAGTTTAAAGAATTGAACGTTTCTTAAATCAATATCCTAAGGATAATAACACATCCCACAACCGGATATGTCAACAAAACAAGCATCATTGAATCGATTAAAACGAGCTAACAAATTAAGGTTCTCAGGCCAGCAAAATTATTTTCAAAGAACATGTATTGGCTGTACTCGAGTAACAGGATATTGTGTGTATTTACCATGCATTTAAATTTGTTATCACACTTATAGTTTGCGACAAAATGCTGCTTCTTTCAAAAATTCTTACAGAGTATAAATATAATTGAAGCCAGGGATTTAAATTACATAAAAGGCTTCCTGGAAGACATTAAGACAGATTATGTATAATGCACTACACAGCAGATTTTATTTTCGTCGAAATTTTGAGATTGTTTTCGTTGTCAATGCATGTATACGAACGATTACAGTCTTACGTCGCAGTTAAGCATCAAAAACCTTTAATTATCGGAATTGTTCAGCTTAATCTGGTAACAAACAACATCTTTCATCCAACTAAATATTATCTGTAATGTAAGTAAAAGCTCAGTCGGAAGCAAGAGCATTACGAGTAAATGAATAATTAAATAAAATCTCTTTCCTATTTGTAGAAAAAATAGCGCTCATGCAGCTATAGTGCAAGGGAGCATTACCTGTGCAGTACTAATGTCTTCGCCGAGAAACATTTCAATTTATCAAGATGTCGTAAAAAACGGGTTACATCTAAAGTAGAAGGCAATTAGCCTCTATTGATGCAAGCCCAAAGTTGTACACGTATATACATCATTAAAATTTACTTTAAAATGCACAATGATTGTAATTCAATTTTCAACGAAACATTTGTAAGTAACTTTACAGAAATGTTAACAAGTAATCGAATTGTTGTCAACGATGATAAAATCTGTTAATTGTACGCAGAAAATGCATTTGATCTATGCAGGGACGTGTACTGATAATCAGTGATGCTTTGTCACTCATCATTTATTTATATAAAATGTGATTCCTCGAACGAATGTAGCTTACGTGAGTTTATACCAAGCCTTGAAAGCAATCACTGTCATGACAGAAAAGCAATATTCAGAGGTTATACTGCAAGTCAGGGTTTAGTAAGCAAACCAATTTCCAAAAATCTGATAATTACGTAACTGAAAACCAGTATTGGTTTAAAACTTTAAAAATAAAACTTCTCAATCGTATTAGAGATCATATTTGCCACTGTTTTGTAAAGGATTATCGTTCATACTACATTTCTTCCTTCCTGGGTTAGGCACTCATGTCGATTTATAGTACGGATTTATTTTTAGTTGTTGTTTATCATCTAAAAGCTGGATGTCAGGCAGTGCCTGGAGATAGACGGATTAAGGTTGACATCACACTACACCATTTCGGGCTACCATTACATCATTGGAAGCATTTCTTGTTCTTTTCCGTTGACAAATATTGACAAGAAGCAGTAATTGGTAATCCCTGTCATAGGGCTTGTGGTGTTTGTCTTATGTCGGGAGAACTTCTATATTGCCCACCCTGTGGCAAACACAATCGCGAAGTTTATCTTCAATACACATCACCCCTATTTAATCCAAATAATTCAATAATCTTTTACATACATGACCTAGAAGTTGCCAGACGCGTTGCTTTAATTGCATTATTCCATAATATTCTTTGTGACATGAGCAAAACTTTCTATAAAAATTAAACGCACGAAATGACCACAACATAAGTGGCTATTAAGCTTAAGTGCTGCTTACGGTCACATCTCACAAATGATGAGCCAGACGAATTTATACGAAACCTCAAACTTTATGAAAATTATACACCTGATAACCGATGACCTCGTCTTATACATATAACTTAAGTACACTGGCACACAGTCAAACATGTTATTTGGGTGAGTACTTAAGTAAAGGATTTAAAACAACAGTAATCATTCTTCACTTATATTCATAATGGACAAATAATCATTCTGGTGTTGAGGCGTAAATTTGAGAAAATATTTAGAATGACATTTAAACAAATTACACACACTATACCACATGTGTATTAGCAAGGCAATCATTTTGAAACCATTGCATTGAACAGACCATATGCAGATTTGCATATCAATTTCTGCATCTGGCCTACATGTGTCACTTTGGCATACGTTCATAAGCATAAATCAAGGCGCATAAATAATCTTTGCTAAGCTTAAAAAAAAAGAAATGAAGATAACGTATATCTTCGCAGGCGCGTATGACATTGTGAATTGAAAGAATGGGAGAGAAAGAAAGGGATAACAGAAGAAGGATGCATTTCGTAAGGGCGGAGCAATGTATTTCTTTGACGAAAGAGAAAGATTTCTAACATCCCAATGGGAATGCTTTCAGAATCTAAAAAGATCGTCAATGAAGCTGCCTACGCCTGTCGTGCACATATAGCCTTGCCAAGAAAACAACAAACAGAACATTCATTCTGTTTAGACATCCATGAAGTCTATGCGACCGCAAAAACGGAGCAACGAGTCTTGTCACTATGACTTAGGGCAACGGTAAATGGCCTAGAATCGAGTAGCGGACATATGTCTTGCAGCTACCCTTAATTCATTTCAAGAGGCAGTTTCCGAATGCCCTCGGAAATCAATGTCTAGCCAGCCATCAACTTGAAGCGCATCCGTGTTTTCCAGAAAATCTGCAGATGTTGAAAGAAATTTGGAACATGTATATGATATAGGATATAGCCCGAATACACTAATTAAGCAATGCGCTTAGCATCATTCTGGTTGATTGAGTACACTGGCATGAGTTGCATAAGGGTAAAAGGTAACCACACTCTACAGCCCGACTTCAGTAAACAGAATTAAAGGGTCATAACTGTTTAAACTTACGCGTTATTGAACAAACCGACTTACAAGAAATGCGAATACAATTCTAGGTAAACACAGTAGGGTGTGAAAATCAGATGAAGAGTATACGAGTTTTATCTTTGTTTCATCTAAACTAAGTTCAGTGAAACTTTGATTATCCGCCAGGGGTCGGGACCGCAGGTGTGGCGGATATTCGAATAGACGGATATATGTGCAGGTGTGCATCACACAGTACCTGGATTAACGTTTGTTATAAAGTTTCAGTTTCTGTTGATCTGAGATCATTCTTGAGTGCTTGGACAGTGTACGTGCACGCTAAAAATGTTAATTTTTGTTTGTGAAAATGCTTCAATTCAATTACTTTGTTTTCCTTCACAAAAAATGGTTTCTTGCTTATGGTTAACAGAGACTGACGGTTAAACGAGTGCCGGATAATCGAAGTTTCACTGTACCCAAGTAAGAGTTAGACGCAAAACTACTATAAACAAGGGCAAATCAAATGCGCTGCAGTAGCCTATATACATGTACCTATAGGTAATGTGGAATTTATTCACCTTTTAGGCAGAAAAGGAAGGCCATAAATGACACATTTTAAAGTTATCACAAAGTATAAATGGACTGAACGTCAAAACCTCCGGTAATTCGCTCCTACACATTTTGGAACATGTATACAAATGTGCTCCGCAATACATCAGTCATGGTTGCCCTATCACAACCCTGAATTATCCGTTAACGCCTATTTATCTGGGTGGGACTTTCTGCAAAACACGGCAGGTGTGTAGGGTTTCATAAATCATTGATTGACAATGTCAAAGCAGGAGTGTTTTGCAATCGCAAATGCTTAGATACCAATGAGCATTCGAACCTATTTAAGGCATAAAGAATCTAATTTACTTGAGGAAATGAATACTTCTTTCATAGGCTATTAATGAGTCAGGTTTTCAACAAGTACAGGATACCAATACTGTATAATCCGAATATGAAATATTCATAATGGCATTGTCGATTCCGGTCGATTTTCAGATTGCTGCAAACCAATATTTTCTTCATTGGCATTGTGAAGCAAGCCCTGAAAGTCAAAACGGACGGCCCATGGACACTGTGTGCAAAATGCTAAGCAACGGAAGCAATACAGATGAACTGAACTAAAGTAAATGGTGCTGAATAAAATATGCTTCATGGTAACCAGGGACGAAGGCGCTAAGGATAAACTGTATAAAAAATCTCCAATATCATGTTAATGGAGTTACCAGTTGCGCGTTGTTATGGGCGATTAAATTACCTTCTAAAGTTCGAGGTGTAAATTAGAATTTCATATTGCTAACTGTTGTGCATATCTAACTTGAAGCTTTGGAGGTATGCATACACTGTACTTCACAAAAATATAAACAAAGGAAAATGTCTAAGAAAAGCTCACTTTTACTCAAAACTTTAATACTGTGCTTGCATTGCTGTACTTGAATATGTATAGCATGTGGGTTTGCATCGTTGGCGACAGTATCACATCTAAGTTATTTAAGCAAAGAAGGACTTGAGTTTAAATTTTCTATGACTGCAAGCAGCACTGAATGCAATCGTCCAAATTTTGCCAATGTCTTTACCAATCTCTGGGCCGAAATTTAATGGAATTCGGAATGAAGTTGTTTGCCTGTAGCAATCTTCACAAAACAACAGATGGAAAAGGTCCATTATATATTGAGCATTTTAAAGTACCTGTATTCGCCACAAGAAAAGACTGTCTTATAAGATCGCATGTCACAAGCAATTGTCCTCCACTATACAGGTATTCGTACAGCATAATATTGCAAGCCCAAACCCTTGTGTTAGAATTCAGAAGGATCAATATTTGTCAATGGCACAAGTCAAGCTGAACTCTATGCTACCATATAAACTTATATGTATTGCCCGGCATGTTCCCCTGTGTAAGCATACCTAGACCAGCAGGCCTAAACCAGCGCTGGCTTTGACTATTATTTATAGCGCCATGCTGTTTCAGTTGTAAATTATACGCAGATTTCATCTTCAAGGTTCTGAGGCGTACACAAACACGGGCCACGTTTCTGATTTAATGTCTGGAATGGTGTTATCAAAAATTATGAATCATGATGTACCATTGAATAATGGCTTCAACCGGCTTAATTAAGATGCTTAAAAGCTTGTCGTGCCTGATAAACTTAATACGCATACAGAATATGACAGCTGAAGACTGTCAACATGTTTGGAGGGTGATCTATTTTCCCTTCTTTCAGCACAACAGACTCCAGAGTGCGCATTGTACTAGCATGCAAGCATAAGGATGTCATTTTCATGTCATAGTGAAGCACATTCACCGAACATGCATTATTGAATAGTTTTAAAAAATCGTGCCTTGCATTTTGCTTTTCTTTTGTTAACAAGCTTGATATTTTAGAATGTATAACTTTTTAATCAAGATTGATACCTCAAAAGAATGCTTTTCAAGAAACAAGCCACGATGTTTCAATCAACCTTTCATGTTAATTGAATTGGGAAACAGTACGAGTAAATGATAAAATATTCTTGTTGTCAAATGTAGAGCATTCATTAAAATCTTAAAATGCAAATTCAACTTGAAAATTATAAATTAACGTAAGTTATCAAACATTTTACTTATGTTCAGTCGATGGTTTTTACATTAGGTCTTTCTGACAGTTTGACTCCAAGATAAGTTGACAAACGGGAAGGTGGCAATGCACACACGTGGATTTTTTCACATTTCTGGCACAGCTTGACAATACCCCATGACGAAGTTTGCGATGCATGGACACGGAAACGCCCTTAATTTCTACAAAACATGGCCTGGATCAGCTTAACTGCTGTAATTACTAGATCAGATGAACTTGTCACAGTTAATTTTCAAGTGCACTCCATCATCCACCCCAGTTGGATATCTTTGGTGGAAAAAATAAGTACCTGCTGCACGTGGTTGAAGTCGGAAGTGGGTAATACAATGTATCTGAATGACACAGGTTGCAAAACCGTATGCATATGTAAGTGGTAAATTAAACCCAGATGCACTTATCTGCAGATGTGAATGATATGAATATGCAAACTACTCACTTGATTTTATATAGCGATGAGCGCAATTTTCTTCACTCGGATTGTTAATATGAAAACAGGTGGCAATGTGTGGAAAGGACAAGAGCATAGTACATTGAATTAACACGAAATTTTAAAACAATCAATGAGACATGATTATCTTCTTGATGTAAATAGTGTACATTTTCAAAATGAATTGTCTCAAGAAATCGACATCATTTTTGCAGCCAAAACAAGATAAGCTATCAAAATCCTTATAAATCCAGATGAATTCATCAATGAGCTTTACGCATTCGTTGCTAACAAGAAAAAGGAAATTCATCGCGATTTCACGCAATCAATTCTTCTGAAATTCATTGTTTTTATAGGGCTTTTAGGTGAATAGACGTGTTAAGCCTTCGCATAAATAAATGAGAAAGTCGGAACAGGGGTGCTTTAATATATTAGCAATAAATTTCTCGTATGAGCATTGAATTTCGCGCCGATCCAGCGTGGCTAATTCATTTTTCAGCAGCAATTTTTCATTTCTTATTGCTTCTGAATTTCCCAACCGTTTTCGTTTTATTGCACCTTAAAGTGCAGCCGTTTAATTGGGGATTCTTTAATTAAACCGAACTCGGATTCCCCTCATTGCCGTTCAGAGAGTCCCTCGTGTGCATATACATTTGCAGATATATTTACAAGAAATGAAGGTTGCTTAGCATTAGCATATATAAATAAGAATTGTTCCCACCGAGCTCTAAGTGATGAATAGCGAGAGCAAAGCAATGGCAAAGGATGGCCCATAAATAATCAACAAAATGGGATTAAACGTGATTGCAAAGTATCGATTTGCCTGAACTGCTTCGCAGTGATTTACCGCAAAATATTTCACGCATTTCTTCTTCTTGGGATACATGTGTTGAAGACGTGAACGTCTTCACTCGTTATTTAGCAAAGTGCTTGTCCATCTTAGGGTAGTACACTGTATGTCAAGCTCGGGGTGTCTGCTTGCATAATTTACAATGGGATTCATTGGAAAAGGAATTCGAGGAGGTCGATAAAAACCAAGACAGACAGAATATTTAATTGTGTTTACTCGGTATTCCCATTGAGATTTAAATTGATTTAAGAGGCACATCCATTGGAAACGAAGTAAACCTTTAATTAAACTGCTTTGATTTTGCCAGCAAATCCCTCTTGAAACGGGTTAAGCTTGTTTATCTAGACTCCATTTATGCGAGAAATCGGATTTCTATACATTCTCAATGCGAATCATTAAATAATGAGCTTCTATTGGCTATGTTTCGCTTAAAAGTGCATAAGAGGCTTAGGTTTATGCGCATCTAAAGAATCTGCCTACTTAAGTTAAAACGCGTGTAATAATTATTTGTATCCAAACAATCACTGCGCGTGAAATATACGTTACAACATGCATGCCGATTCAACATAACAATCACTAATACTTTGCATTGCACATTCGCATAGTTTTATGTACACTGTAATAGATTTATAATCATGTTCGAAAAATCATTTTTATATCTATAGATGTTCTTCAGCTTTATCATAAACTCTAACTTTGAAAGTTTGAAGATAAGATTACATTAGGATGAGCTAAAACTTTCGTCACACCATGTGCATTATTAATATAATATAAACAAACTGTCATCCACGAGCTCCTTTACTTAAACATTTAAAAAGAATATGTATATTTCGTCTAAAACAAGTTCTATCAAGATTTTCCCATGTTATCTGCATCGCTTCAACGCGCTGCTATCATTTGTTATTAAGTTTTCTGACAGAATTCCTAGAAATTTAAATTTTAATGCGCCTTGACATGTTATCATAAAATTTCGATTTCTACTCGATCCGAACCCGTGCTGAAACCATGAATTAGTCAGTGGCTTGATTCAGAAAAAAAAACATCATCAGTATTCGCATCACAAATATATTCAGCGTGCATGCATTCGAGGAAATGTCAAAGATTCATGCATGATTGTAACTATACTGTATTGGGTAGGCCTACTTTTTGGGATTTTTTATACTCAGGGCCTCAGTAACTGTGAAGCAATCACATTTTATTGCAGTGCTACACAGTTTACGTACACTTTTGGTGATTTTATTTTAAAACTTCAAACCATCTGCGTGTTGCATACAATTTAAGTTAGTGCAATCAGCAATAAAATATGGTGTCAAACGCACAAATCGCAGTTTGGTGCAACTACATACAAGCCTTGTAGCAAGTTTTGCAAGGATATTGAAAACGTATACTCTGAACCTTCCCATGAGACACTAACAGTGACCAAACTGTTAGCCCCAGCCTCTGACAGATATATTTCTAACTTTCTGAGATGTAGAAAAGGGAAAGATATGCCACTAAATCACCTAACCTAGTCTCCAAAACTCTGTGAACTTGCAAGGGATCTAGCCATTTATTCCCCCTATTCGGGACTATCAGTTATCTTATGAATAAATCATTTCCATCAACAAATTAGCAAGTGAGTAAACATCACAACTCTCTGATGAGAACCACAGGAGGAGGAGGATGATGTAAGCCATCGACTTCAGAGCTTCTGAAACGTTCTCCAGATTAAACTATTTCCCGGGTTCGCTAGTGTAGTATATCAACCTAAATAGCTAAAATAAATAGGAAGAAAGGCCACAAGGACTACGGTATATTGGATCCGTTTCTGTCATAGTTGATGTATGTATTTTATGACCATTAATATTTTGCGAAAAGTCAAAACATCTCTCTCAACAGCACACGCGAAACACTAACTGTAAAAAACATCGATAGAAAGAGACAGTTGGAGCAGCGCAAACTTTCAGTTGTGAACGATTTTTTTACACGATAAATTATGCAGAAGATTTGCTATTGTATGTTTACGACACATTTGTAGCACGTAGATTTGAACTAAATTTTGTCAACGACCAAAACAATAGAATTACATGTATACTGTTCTGTAAATATCACATAAGGAAAACATGGTTTTCTATGTAAATACATGTATTTTAAAGATAAACTTTAGAATAGCCTACTGCAAATGTACACAAAACATACTATAGTTTAACTCTAAGCTTACTGTCTATACAGTATAGTGCTCCAGAACGCATGATATACCTCTCAGAATTTATAAGTCCTTTGTATTTCTTGTTTAACCTAAACTAACGAACAATGCAAATTCCTATTTAGATGCCCCTAACCACCAGCCAATTACTGCCAATCTACGAGCCGGTGATGATGCGGAGAAGCCCACTTTCCCTTAGCACCTATTTGCTGGAGCAGGGACAATACCGAAATGCACTCACTCTACTTTATAACAGCTTGCACAACTCACGTAGATACTAAAATCCATACTTCATACTCGTTTTCCCTCAGATGAAAACGTGAAAAGTCTGATTCTTGCAATGAGTTTCGATTTCAAATGAAATATAATCCAAAATCGAAGTCAAAAATATGTTATATCGCTCGCTCCATGCCTGCGCTGTTATTATCTTATTAGTAAAAGCGGGTGATGCGTTTGCATACAGTTTATACAGCATCCCCATGCAAATTTGAAATGGATGAAAACCAAGGCTATTATTTCCATTTTTCATTGAGTAGTATAAACTCGATGCAGCGTCTATTTGAAGACGGGAGGCATTGATATGCACGCATGTACAAGCGCCATAATGCACATGATGGGAAAATTGAGCAAAAAGACGACGTTGAAAACTACGCTGTTTGTTCGTGTGTGCGCCCCCTCCATCTCCATTGAGCATGTATCTTGTATCTTGTCACGCATATTTACAGCCGAGGTTTATTTTCTATGCAGGGGGAATCCTCGCAGGCCTATATCTTTTCCATTTGTCGAAACATATATCCTCATCTGCAAGTGGCAAGTAACATGCCCAATGGGGCTGTAAACATCAAAAGTTGCGCAAGGGGCTTTTCCAGACACGACGTTGGCTATGCAAGAAGACGAGCATACAGAAGTTGAACGCAGATTCCGCAATCAATTACGTTTCCGGCGTCGGTTTTCCGAACAGCTGCCATCTTGGCGCAGTTTATGTGGACAAAAATGACCGCACTTTGGCCGCCATTTTATGGCACCACCGTTGGAACAGTGTCTGACTCCACTGCTGCATGGATTGAATAGGGTGGAACTGAATAATACAGGAAAGTTAACATCATATCATTATACCGGGGTGAGTCATATATCAGGCCTCTCGAATATCTTCGACATGACGTCAGAAAGGTAAAATCTGCTTTTGACAATTGACTTGAGAGTGACTTGAAGATTCCAGAAAGCATATACGTAGTCCGTGACATTGCGCGTTAAGTTTTTGTTGCGTGCGAATCTAGAATTGTAAACGTTAAAGATAGGGCAAAAAGTCCAATTAGAAAGTTGTTGAGCTTCACAATGTTAGTGTAATTCGAGCATTTGTTGTCAACTGCGAAAGCAGATTTCACTTATTTGTTGCCATATCGAAGATATTCGAGATGCCTATCCTCACCCTGTGTATTTGATATTTGCTAAAATATTTAAGTTTAAGATGTGAGTCTAGCAAAGAAATGGAGTAAACTGATTCTCGCCGGTCCGACCGTTAGTTCAGACATTAACTCCAGCACGTCGATCCCATTCCAAAACAAAATATTTTGTCTATCTGTGAGCCACCCTGCAAACCAGAATCTCATATAACAAATTGGCAATGTAATTGACTTGTTATTTTCATTGAAAGCTCCGTTGGACTGAAACTGAAATGATGATGATTTCTGGGAATTAAATATTTCCCAATGGACTGTTTTAAACTCATCTGAAATTCGTATCCTCCAATGAAATGGACAGTTGACCGAAAGTGGAATGCAAATTAAAGTATTCTGAGGAATTAAGACTGAGCCCAAGTGCGAGCTAGGGTTAATTGCGTCGCTTTTAGTACCGTCGTTTGAAAAGTAACTTCAATTCCCAAGTTAATTTTCAGTTTAGTGCTTGCTGCTTCAGCTTTATGGCTCCTAATTTTAAGCAAGAGTTGCCCAGCCAGCAACGGTGCGTTTAGGATTTGGCGAGGTAATAAAATGCATGCGTAATAAGACTGGAATTATGCGATAAATCCAAAAATTTGCTCGACAGTAGTGTTTACATTCTTTGCCCCGATTTTAATTTGATCATGCAACCACCAATCTTGTTGTTGCCAGTCAACGGCGTTGCGCACGATTTCCACCTTTACCGTATAATTAGCGTAGTGATCTCACGCTGGTTGACGTCACCATAACTGGCCTATTAATTTCATAATTATGTGTTGCAGTGTGCCACAGCTTTATCATTATGTGTAATTTTGTATCGATTTCACTTCGCTGACACAGTCCACAACGAGAACAACCGGAACAAGTTGACAGGGAATTAACAAATGCTCTGGTCGAATTACGAGGCAATACTGAAATCTATACGAATTTTGGTTAATTCATAATTTGAATTTTACTACACGAGATGGTTCTTATGGCATTTGATCAAGAAAGCATTTTCTCCATTCTCTTTAGAGGAGAATTCACCAAATGATAACATCAAAACATCAAGCCCTGTAGCTTGAATGCTTGAATTTTTCCTCTTAGATGTTAGCCACAAGAAATTTCCCAAATTCATTCATGTCATTTAATGTTTAATTTAAATCCATGCATGGTCAGAAGCTCAGGTCATTTATATGGCTTATCAGGTCATTTATCTGAGTATATCGTACAGTACATTTAATGAAAAATACGTTTTTAATTCAAAGCAATGCCATACTATGATTATACTGCTGTATTTCTGATCATCACTAATCTGTGATTGATTTCAAGGATCATATTATCCTTCTTACATATAAATGGTAATGGTACCATACAGTATATCCAAACGTGGTACATGTATATGCTTCATCGTTGGTTTTATTTTATCAGTTTTACGCTATAATGAATTCGACCTGGACTTCTAATCTAGTTTTCATATTAAATTGAATATTATTGAAAATTCTGGAGCAAATTCAATCGAATCGGATTATCTCTGAAATCCATCATGAATACATGCTTATGTATAGAATACGAAGGCTGCATCCTTTTGCCAACTAATCAATTCAGGTGAAGTTAAAGCAGGGCTTTGATATTCATTAAACACGATTTTGACAGTGCAATTAACATTAAAACTGCATAGAGCCAGCTTCTTTCTAAACAATTAATAATAGCTAATTTCGGTTAGCCATCCTTCAAATCGTCAAGTAGGCCAATTTAAGTTGAAATTCGTCTTGCAAAAGGGCAATGCACCCCCTCAAGCCAAATCCAGCTAATTAAGACAGCCAGGATCGTATTTGGCTAGAAATTCAGGTTGATGTGGGTGCTACGAATATTAATCATGGCTCCTCACACCTTTCAGATTGGCAACAGTAGACAGTTAACACCTACAACGCAAACATGAAGCCTCATATACAGTGTTTATCGAAATGCAAATTTAATACATTCCGCTACGAGCTCCATCTTTCGCCCACCCTCGGCATCCTAGAGAGAAACACCTGCGCCCAATCATTAAGACCTCCTCGTGACTACTCAAATCACTTTGAAAAATCGCCCACAATTTGAAAATGAGTTTTCAATGAAATTTCCATCCCAGGCACTGTCTGATAGGTGTTACTGGCTGACATTTACAAGAGCAAGCTGCAACTATCTTAATTCACAATGGCACTAATACATACATGTATATTGAATAAAATAATTCATGGACTTGAAAGTAACTTAGACTAATCGATGGTACATTAAACTCACTTAATTGACAGTTTTAAATGGTAAAAAATTGCTTTTGAAACCCCCATAAGCAATACGCCAGATTTTTTAAACGGTAATTTATAAATGTTTGCATCGAGAAGGGCTTTAGATTATAATTTACAAGAAAACAGTTTCTTTAATCTCCCACAACTCACTACACCAAGGGAACGCTTGATCACACAATCTGGCAAAAAAAAAAGAAAAAAAAATACTTTTATACAATGTATAATAGGATAAGCCAAAATAGAAGCAACGTGATTCATGATTTATCTCTTGCCATGAGAGTAACAGGTAAGACCTCCAAAGCCGGAATTACACGGGGATAAATGTATAAGAAACTGTTACAAGTGAAAGAAACGTGAAAACAAACATCTAAAAAGTGGATAAGAAAGCTTGGAGGGTAGCTTCAGACATACTGTACGTAGCTAATGGTCGTTTAATACCAAGGCTGTCTTGATTCTCACGCAGTAAACCTCTGGTTTGAAATGATATGATATTTTTTGGGCTCATTAGGCCTAATACATTGCTGAATTGCAAGCTCATGCTGACAAATTGCAAACATTTTAATCTTGAAGGTTTTGATGAAGATGTTGTCAAACTCAAGGGTGAATCTGCTTGACGTTATACGAGAGTACATGATGGGTTATCAGTATCCTCGCATCTACACGTGTGTGTACAGGTTTTTCTACACTTCAGCTTATTAAGGGAAATCCAAGCCTCAATGCAGGACACATTTGGCTGAACAGGGTAGGATTTACCTCGTTAATGCCGCACACATTGTTACATAATTTCATCGAATTCACGCTTCAAATGCAATCAAATAGCAATAATTAAGGCAGACCTGCCTAGGGCGTCGTTATCTGTAAAACAACATCGATAATGTACATTATTGATCAAAGGCTACAGCAAAATTAAAGCAGGCAGCTGAAATACAACGCAAACTCGGTTCCCATAAGCATATTCTAATTGGCAATGGAGCTCGTTTTTCATGCACTGTGCCAGGCTAAGAGGGGTCAGAACAGGCCTGCCATCTGGTGGACGTTATGAACCTCATCACATATTTGCACCTTTGGCTGTATTTTATAGAAACTGTTAAACTGTGTGTTTATAACTTTAAAAATTAATAATAAAACTTTGATATTGAAATACAGAAACAATCTTTGGTTCATGTGAAACACCAATTCCTAATTTTGTGCGTTAATTCCACTTCGACATATGCGCCTCTTGTGGCAGGTATGGCATTTAATTTTCTAACAGCCTAAACAGCATTTCCCATCAATTAGGGTAATGGCATGGGCCATTCTGGTCTTCAAATCATGGGTACCCATTTTGAGCAGTTTTGTACAGGTATGGAGTAACTTTGCTCACGACCACACTGGACCTGGAATGTGAGATATGCGCTGGACGCAACCTTTCCATGACTTTGGATTTGCAGATGGTATCCATGACTTAATGACCAGAATAAGCAATATGACATTGCCCCTGTTGATGGGAAAATGCTGTCCCCTACAATGTAGGATTGAAATTCCGGTTAAATGGCGTACCTGCACCAGAAGCGCACATATCGAAGTGGAGTGAACACCAAAAAAAAAAACCCAATGAGTTGGTACATCACATGAAACAAAGAATGTTCTCGTATTTCAATTAGAAGTCCAGTTATTAATTCGTAAAGCTGTAAACAACCTTTAAAAACATCCTGTACTTAATACGACTTTCATATTATGAGATGTCCTTGCCATTTTTAGGGTAGCTACTGTATATTCATATGCAGTAGTAGACATTGTAAATCGGCTTCATAATTCCGATAGAGGGCAGAGCGAAATTGCCATGCTTAACCTGAAACAGGGTATATCATGTTAGTAGTATAGGAGAAGTCATTTCTGGATCAAAATCTCAGTAAAAACTTGAAACTCCACAACTTAAAAAAACTTTAAACT
>JAQGAF010001117.1:0-35244 GCA_034687865.1 Kryphioiulus occultus | reverse complement strand
GAAGATCCACTGAAGTCGTTGAAGATCCACTGAAGTCGTTGAAGATCCACTGAAGTCGTTGAAGATCCACTGAAGTCGTTGAAGATCCACTGAAGTCCTTGAAGCCCGTCACAAGTTCTTGAAATATGGGTTGACTATTAATTCTTGAAGTCACTGCAAGTCTGGACTATTCCAGCTCAGGAATTTACCTTGACTTCAAGGACACCAGCCTCACTTAAGGACGTCAGCCTTACTTCAGACTTCAAGGACACCAGCCTCACTTAAGGACGTCAGCCTTACTTCAGACTTCAAGGACAACAATGACTTCAAGTTCTTGAATTCCTCTGAAGCCCCATTGAAGTATCTGAATTCTGTTTGTAGCCTAACTGAATCACTTATGGGGCTTCAACAGAAGTCAAGAACTTGTAGTCCTTGAAGTTCCACTTGTGCTGAAATTTTAAAGAGATGTTAACCCCTCCGAATATAATACCCCTCTGAAATATTCAGGTAAAATCAAATAACGCGGAGCACAACAAATGTAGGAATTGAAGCGATGAAAACCAATTTTGACATCACATGCACATTACTGTAAATACGATGCGATTTGACCGTGTCCGGATAAATATGCAATGCACCTTACTCAAGTTACCCATGTGATAGATGCTGCTGTAATTCTTACATAAAATTCTTTCTATTTCTTATCCTATTCGATTGCGCGTGAAATCTTAATGCCTTGTTAATCGCACGACCTAGTTAAAGTAGTTTTTCCGTTCATGTTTACTGAAAAATGCATTATGAGCCAATGAATGACGATGTGCAAATAGATAGTTCAAATTTCTCATTAATTTCTCATCTGATATGTGGCTGAAAAGAGTTGAACATTTTGAAACCACCGTTTCCTGTTTACTCTTAGTCGTGTTATTTTTAGGCGCTTCGGTAAATATTTGCACTATTAGTATTGATCGATTTGGTTAAACGGATTTCGCCAAGGCAGACTTTGCATGACATGGAAATTGCGGCGTCTTGAGGTAGCTACCTCGAAACACATTCTCTCAGAAACGACTTGTGCTTTTTTTGACCCAATGTGGTGACATCAATAGTGTCTCATCCTCATTGGAGGACACTTTAAATTAAGCTCATCGAATTCGTTAATTGGGCACACATTACACTCTTTAAATCGCACTATCAATCCTAACAACCATCAATCTAATACTCAAGACACACCAAATGAAAATCTGGGTTTATAAACCAGAAAATGGCGGAAACCGCCATGACGTGTTGCTGTGCGTTTCCCACTCGGTAATGGAATACTAGGTAATATGTACCACGGAAACGTGTGTTGCAGTGTTGCCATTGCGCTTTTTCCTATGAAACTCCCTATCAGCTCCCTATGGCGAGGAGCATCCTGTAACACTTGGAATGGAACATAAATTCATTAGCCTTTTGCACGGTCAGTAATATTGTCGGTATTTGTTGATATTGACAGTAGTTTGACTGTGTAGGGCCTGCACATTGGTTTTCGTTGTACGATCTACGATCTACAGCGGTATATATTCGAGTGTTCCACAACCCATTGCAAATACCGTTAAAGCAGTCTGTTCACCTACTTAGGCCCGGTTGCATCAATAAGGGTTAACCAAAACCCAAGGTTAACCTATAGTTAACCAAGGAAAAGCATTACACCACTGAAAGTTAACCAATAAAAATGGTGCGGAAAAGTTAACCCAGCTATTAGGAAAGGTTAACCTAAGGTTTGTAATAAACGTGGAGGATAAATCAGGTGCAGTTAGCTTACAAGACACCAATAAAGGTTAAACAAAACCTAAGGTTAACCAAAGAAAAGCATTGCACCGCAGAATGTTTGCAGGTAACCTTGGGTCCTAACGTTTGTATGTTATTTATGGCCTTCATTGATTATGTTTACCGAAGTAAGCATCGAGGAAATGTTAACCCAGCTAAACCCAGCTTAACCTAAAGTTAACCTTGATTTGTACCGAGGGAATGCGAAGACATTGTGGCAGCCATTTTGATTTCAATGAAATATTACCAGAATTCCAAGCCGCAACAGATTATCTACAGATTTACTAACCTTTTGTTTAAAATCCCTATAGTAAAATGGCACAACATAAACCTGCTGACCCTCAGGTTAACCTGGGGTTATAATTAGCCCCAGGTTATCTAACCAATTATTAACCTGCAATGGTGCAAAATGGTGCCATTTTGGTTTCCATGAAATATTCCCAGAATTCCTAGCTACAGCAGTATACAAACAAGTTTACAACTCTTGTTTGAAAAATCCCTATCGTGAAATTTTGCAACTAATCCTCAGGTTAACTTGCGGTTACACATGTAGTTAACCAGCCTTTCACATAACCTACAATGGTGCAACCGGACCTTAATTACCAACGTGACATCACTGGTTAGTCACCAGGTTTATCTGCCAGGTTTTTAATTATCGCGTTTTTCCTTGGTTTGTTTTGAGTAGTAACAATATCTAACATATATCAGGACTGACGAAGAATGTACTCTTGGACCCCAAGATGACATGGCTTTTCTAACCAGTGTTTCTGACAACCAATTTACCATTTTTGCACGTTTCAGTTTGTGAATATTACGTACACATGGACTGTCAAGACTTCGCCGTAGCCGACTGTAAAACTTGCGCAACGTATGTCCCCGATAAGGAATTGGTAAGGAAGGACCTTTTGGAAAGGACCCCCTTCTTCAGCAGTCATTCGCAATGAGTTAATGTTTCGTCTGTCATTCCCAGCCATCTGTAATTCATATGCATCACTGGAGGGAGGGTAACCTACCAGCAAATTCCAAGTGTTTCCTGTGCAAGAAGACGTGTTGGTCCGTTGAATGTCTGGCAGGGATGAGGTGCGAATGGTGCGGATTCACGGTAAGATCTAATAATGACCTTCACTCTGTTGGTCAACTTCTGCTGGGACCAAACTGACCCTCTACTGCCATTGGTGTTTTCAGGCGCACGCTGCGTGCCACAAGAACATGCCCGCAGAATGTAATTTCGGCAATTTGGAAAGTATTATGGTCCCACCATCCTGCGTTAGTATTCCACGTACAGACGTTCCAATGGAAACCATCATTGGAGTGCAGATGCGGAAGAAGGAAGGTAATCTTGCTGGTGCTTAATACATATAAATGTGTTCATCAGAGGAAGAAGAAAAATGTAGGATCTCGTTGCACAATGTTGAATGTTAGACAATGTCGCTTGTCAAAAGAAGTGAATTCCCAATAAATGTTAGTGGAAGTTGAATTTCTAGGTAGTCGTGACCATCTAGATCTACCAATTTAGTTGTCATAATTGGACATTTACTATGTTTACATAATTGCTTATAAACGTGTTTGTCTTACCTAAAGTTGATTTTACGAGTTTGGCTTGGGCAACTGCATGGGGTGGTTTGATCGAAGTAAAAACATCTGACTATTTTATCAATGTCGATTCTGTTATGTGCACATATTAAACAGACTTTAACCAACCTCAATTGAGACAAACTCGTGCTTTCGGATTTCCTTTGTTTGGGGTAACTAAGTCTAAAACTAGATGCAGCAAAGCTCTCCATTCAAGTAGTCTCCAAATTTGTCCACAATGGCACAACGTGTGTTTTTAAAAATCACATAAAACTACTTGGTGCACTTTCGGTGTGTAACCGATTGTAGCAAATTGTTTGCATTGTTTGAATATGCTGTATCTGGTTTTAGTGAGGGTCCGTGCATGTTTTTAAGAAGTAGCGGATTTGTCTGGTCGTGTATACATGACCCATTGGTTGTGATTGAAGTGGATTTTATTAAAATGCAATTTAAGTCTGCATAGAAACGTAGTAATTGTCCATTACGTATAGCATTTAATATGCCCCTTGTTAGTTGAGTCAATTGTAGAGTACTGGTATACAGAACCACATACTGTTTTCAACCATACGGCGTTAATTCCCTTGAAGTGCTTAGGGCCAAGGAAATTGAAAGATTTAAATTGTAATGTACAGTAGATTTTTCTGTTTTCCAATATTTTTATTTCAACGGTGAAGAACGATTTATATACTGCATATTTATTGTTTTCGTTGTAAATTCGCAGTATATAAATCGTTGTTGGTCGTTTAAGCAAAGAAAATTGAAACGCGCCATTTGTTCATATTTATCCCCAAAAGTTGAAAACAGCAGATGGCCTCTAAACTTTGTGTACATCTAAGGAGGAGGGAAAATTTCAAAGCGGTAGATTTTGGTTAAAATAGGTTAAAAGTCAATGTTCTCAATAAAATGGTAAAATAGATGGAGCGAAATCCTCGAAGAAGGAAGCTAAGATTCTTTTGGAATGTTGCGTAAATTTTCTGTTAATGAGAAATGTTCTCCTTTCACTTTGATGAGATACTTTTTAATTTAGAGCTTGAAATATTCGATTAATTATCTGATTTAGCATAATGCAATAATATGTGACGGAATATCAAGCCAAGAATAACGCAAAAATATCAGTTCAAGATTTTAGCATCATTTCAGTCAACATGCATGCCCGTGAATTTATTAGTGTTTTGGGGTGAAAATGGAAATGTGCATGAGGAAATTTTGACAATAATTGAACTTTTCATACAAATGCCTTATTGTTATTTGTTCTTTAATTGCTACTGGATTCACAGTTCAGTCACGTAAGTACAGCCTTTTAAGCAGTAAAATCACAATGTTCTGGTGGTCGATATAAGGGCGTCTGGGCAAATGATTGCTTCTGCACATGAATTAATTGAAACATTCTCTGGTGCTTTTTAATTAGCCCGGAGCCAGTCAGAAGAGTTTTCTTCAAGCGGAGACTTAAAGAGCAAAGATGTTGACGAATATCCATTACCCAAAGAAAAGGACAAGGAGAAGGACGAAGGTTATTAACCATGTTTTCTGTGATCCATTATGAATTTTGAGCCTATTTTAGTCATTCCGTCCTTGATGGTAAAATTATGCTTACAAAATTACATAATTATTGTTCAATCCCTTAAGGTGGTCAACCATATGAACAAGGGGGTGAGCATTGATTGCTGCCTTTCAGGGGCGTTTTTTCAATCCTTTTCTGATGGGGTTGGACTTTCAGATGTCCCAAAACCCGCAATAAAACTTTGGTGTTTTTTACATAAAACATTAAAAATGAGCATACATGTATATGGGGAAGTAGTAATGCTCAAACTAAGGGTTGTAATATAAGTGATGTTGTGGCATGTGCAGAGAATTGATTTTGCAAACAATGGATGGACAATTTTTCGTTGAACTTTTATCGAGGTGGTCACAAGTCCCATTGAAGTTATTGAAGTCCTATTGAGATTGATGAAGCCCGATTGAAGTCAGTAAAGTCCGTATGAGGTCATTGTAGTATGATTGATGCCACTGAAGTCCGACAGCAGCCAATGAAGCCATTGATGTCCGACAGAAGTCATTAAATTGTCCGACAAAAGTCAATAAAGTCCTACAGAAGTCAATTAAGTCATTGACGTCCGACCCGACTACAGTCAATGGAGTTCCAATGAAGATATTGAAATCTGACCCAACAGAAATCACAGAAGTCCCTCTGAAGCCATTGAAGTCCCGCTGAAGCCATTGAAGTCCCGCTGAAGCCATTGAAGTCCCGCTGAAGCCATTGAAGTCCCGCTGAAACCCCACCGAGGCCGTTGAAGTCCCACCGAGGCCGTTGAAGTCCCACCGAGGCCGTTGAAGTCCCACCGAGGCCGTTGAAGTCTGCGGCGAAGTCATCGGAATCTTGGGTAAAGTTGTTGACATCACTGCAAGTCTGGTGAGTCCAGCCTCATTCAGACTGCGGACTGCAGGGATTTTACGAGACCACTAGTACATGTACTTCACCCTGACTTCATGGATTTCATCCACTATATTGAGAGTTCAAGGTCTTAAATGTGACTTCAGGGGCCTCAATGTGACGTCAGGGACTTCAATGTGACGTCAGGGACTTCAATGTGACGCCAGGGACTTCAATGTGACGCCAGGGACTTCAATGTGACGTCAGGGACTTCAATGTGACGTCAAGTACTTCAAGGTCTTCAATGGGACTTCAGCAGAAGTCGAGAACTGTTGTCCTGTATTGTTTAATTTTAGCTGGTAGACGATGAGTACAGAGTTATTGTCAAAATCAAAGTGAGATCATAAATTCGTCAAAGTGTGACAGAGCGAAGGAAGGCTACCATTAACTATTGTACAGAGTTTAATTTTAGAGTGGAACAGAGATGTGCATGTACATGTTCTTGACACAGTACCGTATTTTGACGCGGCATTTTGTTCTTTTCAGAGGTTATTAAAGTGTATGATGGAAATTCATCGATGAAACGCAGGGTTTTTCGCACAATTACAGTCAGCAAGCACGCCAACAGAAAGGAAATTTTGGCAAGTATCTTTCCAAGTCCCTGAACTAATCCTCCTTTTCCTTATGGCAGTTCTGAAATTCTCGTCTTCTGTTTTGCAGGAGATGGCACTGCGTACATTCCACGTCACTGACGATTCTAAGTATTTTTACATTACCGATGCATTAGGTATTTACCCGATTTACAGTCGATCTGCAGTCACTTCTGGAAAGGTGACGTGTCCGGATCCAGGGAAAAAGCACAACGATGTAATTTTAGTTTTGTCTCCTTCCCAAGCACCCGAAGAAAAAGAACTGGAAGAACAAGTTCCATTGCTCAGCATAACACGCAGGGATGGCAAGCGGCCAGCAGTCTTCCTGAGATTTCGAGACAAGGACAATAGCAAAGGACACATTAAAGTTTATCCTGGAAAATTAAGGTACGGATTTTCTGTTCCTCAGTTAAGTGCAACGTCAGGGTTCACACCGTCAGGGAAAGTCCGGGAAATGAAATGTGGTCAGGGAAAGTCAGGGAAATGTGAAACATTTTGCCGAAAAAGTCAGAGAAAGTCAGGGAAATATGGACATTGTGCCCAAAAAGTCAGGGAAAGTCGGGGAAATGTGAACATTTTGCCCAAAAAGTCAGGGAAAGTCGGGGAAATGTGAACATTTTGCCCAAAAAGTCAGGGAAAGTCAGGGAAATGTGGACATTGTGCCCAAAAAGTCAGGGAAAGTCGGGGAAATGTGAACATTTTGCTCAAAAAGTCAGGGAAAGTCGGGGAAATGTGAACATTTTGCCCAAAACGTCAGGGAAAGTCAGGGAAATGTGGACATTGTGCCCAAAAAGTCAGGGAAAGTCGGGGAAATGTGAACATTTTGCCCAAAACGTCAGGGAAAGTCAGGTGGGAGTCTGGAAAAACTTTCAAAAAATTTTGAAGATAAATTTTGTGACTGGAAATTTTTAATTTTCAATTCATTTTTGTGAAAACCCTCCTATAAATTACACCTTCAATTCGTTATTTCCAGTAGTTTTTCAAAAAAATTTGCCTATGGCGTTCCCTTTTAAATAAACGAGCTGAAATCCATAGTATAGAGGGACAATTTCTTGGGTTGGTCAAGGAAACAATTTGTCAAGTGTTTCTATATTTTACTGCAAATTTCCGTGGCAAAGGAAAATATAGCAGGTACTGTCTAAAATTCATCATTTAAGATCTGATTTTTCTAAAAATTTCGCCTGCTTATATTAATTCTGTTATTTCTGTGTAGTTTTTTTAAACAAAAAACTACCTACAGTTATCTCTTGAATATTACTATTTCTAAGACTGTCTTGAAAGTTGCAGTAAGAGTACATTTTTTATAAATTTCGCCTACGGCGTTCTCTTAAATGTTAATTTGCAGACATTGCCCATGTTAATTTTAACACCCATTTAACTATTATAGATTGTTTTGTGGTCTAGTTTTTGTAAAAATGTTGCCGACAGCGTTCTCAATTCTAAAATATACGTGTGGTCGCTGCGGATGAAAATGCGAAAATTTTTTAAACAATATTTCATTAAAATTATGAAGCAAAATCATGTGAATGGGCAAAGTGTGGAATATAAAGTTAATTTTACTTACTTGTGATATTTTTATTTGATAAGTAAGGGAAATTGATCAGATTTGGTCAGGGAAAGTCAGGGAAATTGAGTTGCAAATTTTGGTATGAATCCTGAACGTGTCTGCAACATGGCTTCAGAGTAAATGGATATCATTCGACCTTGCAGGCTTAACGAAACTTACAAACCCATACCAGTGACCACGGAGACCACCGTGGAGGGCGTTATTGAATCAGCAGCTAATAAATTTGGTCTTGAAGAAAAGAACCCACAGAGGTACCGGGTCAGTGAAATCACGCTCGACAAAGGAAGTAAGAATCGTTGCCAACTGATGGTTCAAAGTTGAAACTTGAAATCTGGGGCTAATGTCCATGTTTTTGCAGTTGTTACAGAAAGGGTAATGGAAAGGACGGAAAAGCCTTGGGAAATTCTAAAATTGGTGGGAAAGGTAAGAATTGCATTTGGCATCCTCGTACTTTGATTTTGAAAAAATGTTTTGGGGCTTTTAGGTCAATGATTATGTCATCATTTTTGGGAGGGCGTCTGAAAATGATGACAAATGCAGACCATACACGGGTCAGTGATACTGTCATTATTACAATACTGACAGTAAGTTAACCGAAAATTCGGATAATCTCAGTAATAGAATGAAACATCAATCCATCAGTACTGCATCCGTTACACGATTAGTTGCGGTCAGTATTTGTTGAAATTGACAGTAATAATGTTCGTGTATAGGATCTCTATCTGAAAATCGCGAATAATAATGACATTATTCTTGAACTTCCCTATTACAGTAAAGGGGATGCCATGATCTTGGGAGGGGGAATGGGTTTGTCACATGATGACCAATGATGACGGTGGAGAGGGGGAGGGTGATTGGCCAACTGCTGACGTCATCAGTGCTGTTTTATAAAACATTGGGTTAAACTTGTGTGACTAAAATTCATCATTTATGCAGCGGAGACATAACATTTAAACGTCCATTAATATAAAATTAGGAACACTTTACCAGTTATTTTCCTCAAAAATAATCATTGATGTTGAATTTGGTTCAGCTGTACATTGGTGAAGTGTGATTTGAGATTTCAACTAGGATAATTTTTTTCTCAGTTCGAGATTTTTTTAGTCAATGATTACATGTATGTCATCATTAGAGGGCCCGGAAATGATGCTGATGCTGGCATGGGGATGTCTGAAAATCACGAAAATGCGCTGACGTGATATTTAAACCTCCCCTTGTGCCATAATTTAGGAGGAGGGGGATATGAAAATGATGCCAAATGCTGATATGGGGTGTCAAAATAACGAAATTGTGATGACATAATTTGTGAACGTCCATTACACATGATGATGGAAGTGAGTAGGGAGGGGGTTAGCTAAATGATGATGTCATTATTGCTGTTTTATAAGCATTGGATTAAATTCGGTTAAAAGCAATCTTAATTTTGTCATCCGGTTTTGCAACAAAAAATTCGTCAACGACGTTTTTCTTTTTATATTTTCTTTTATGTGACTACAATCCATCATTTATGGCCAAATCTTGATAAAAACTATTCTCAATTCAAAATTTTTTTGGTCATTGATTGTGTCATTACTAGGAAAAGGGTTCTGGAAACGATGGCGAATGCTAACGGGGGGGAGGGTGTGAAAACCACGAAAATGTGATTACGTAACATTTGAACGTCCCCTAATATAAAATTCGCAAAGCTACCAGTTATTTTTTCAAAATCAACAATTTGCATGTATGTTCAATTTGTTTAAACTGTACACTGGTGAAGTATGGTTGTGAGATTTCAACGAGCATGACACTTGATGGAGGAAATGGTAATTTTTGATATTGATTTATTTTTTTGGTGCATATTGACCTTCAAAACGGTATAAAAGTAAAAATGCATAATGGACGCTTTAGCTACAATTTCAGATATTAATTAAATGAGACTGACTACGTACAGTTTACAATTATGTAACCGTTTTAACACGCTTAATTCATCAGTTTTAAGATTTACCATTGCAACCACACTAAAACCATACTTAAACTTTAAAAAAAAAAAACTTGAAAGACAATGATTCATCCATCGTTGGCGTTTTAGATGTATTAGATTCTCATGTCTTAGCCACTAAAGTTGATGAAATATCATCTTGTTTTCACATAGTTTCATTTAGGTGTTGTGCTGGATTTTAAAATATAAAAGAATTTATCTTACAATTGTAATTCAAGTAACATGTCACGGGAAACTTAATTTATAAACTAGGAAATAGCAAGTTCCTGTAGACTTCTAAGTTTTTTTCAGAATAAAGGTCAGGAGGCAGTGCATTTGCGAAAATTGAAGTGTTTTTAACAATTTCATTTATTTTGTGTGGGAGATAGAGGTTGTCGAGGCTTAGTATTTTTATTTTCTTGGATTGACATTTACCGAATGTTGTTTTTGCAGGATTCTATTCGACAAATGGGCATGACTAGGTTTTATTTACAACAACGAGAAGATCCTCATGGACCCACGCTTGCATTATTCGTGGGCAATTTACCTCCAAATCTTTCTCAAAGACAATACGAAAAACTACTCATCGATTTCTTAGGCAAAAGTAAGTTAGTGGATGTTATCCGAATTTGTGCTATTTGCGATTGGCAATGAATACATAAATTGCACTTTTTATGAAATTAGGCGGTATTATTAGTTGATGAAATATAAATTTAGGAAGTATGTTGGGTTTTCAGGATTTCCTTCTATTTTTAGACATATTCAGATAAATAGACGAATTCGTGAAATAGATCAATTTGAATTTCCAGATTTTTCTTTTTCTTAAGTGGGACATACAAAGATGGAACATTAGATGGATTTTATATTAAATTTGAAATTGACATTCTGATATTGATACACATGCTTTCATTGTTGTATTTACATACTCAACATCTTCTCGTATTTTCATTTGATTACTGCATTTTAAAGATACAGTAAACTGAAGATATCATTAGTCGAAACAAATTCATAAACACATCTATTGTTCTTGATGAATTTGTCAAATAGATCAATTTGAATATCTAGATTTTTCTTTTGCTTAAGTGGGGCATACAAACACTTGGGACATTGGGTGGATTGTAGGTTAAATTTGAAATCATCATTATGATACGATACACATGCTTACATTATCATTGTTTCATTTGATTACTGCACTTTAATGATTTAATGAAGATATAATTTGTCGAAAAAGAAACAGCTACTGCATTTCTATTAGGTCTAAATTGTTAATTGTAAAGACTGTAAGATTGTAAAGATTTTTAAACCTTTGTAAAGCTCGAACTACCTGTAGATAGATTGGGAATATTAAGATACTTTCAATAACGTTTTGCAGACTTATATTAATGAGTGTGACCATGGGTTTGATCCTTCGTAGGTATAGTTATGAAAGCCTATAACTCATTTTAAAGTTGATGGACAAAAATACTTGGCGATTTCAAAACTTATGTTACTGCTGTATCATCTGAAGTTTTATCTAATTTCTAAATTCCAAACTTTTCAGATAACCGATTTTCTTGCATTGGCCCAATATATTACGAATATGGTTCAATGGTGATTACTTATGAAAGTTCTGATGCAGCTGTGAAGGCCTTTTATACTTTACGTGAAACTATGTACGAAGATAAAAATCTCCTGATCTTGTTATTACCTAACGTGCAACCTCAAATGATTCCCGATGGAGTGCAGGTAAGACTTGCAAATCTCCTCCCACTTGTATTGATCGTGGAGTTTTGATGGAAGTTTTCCCTGGTTACCATGACATCTGAGATATTTTCTCACGCTCTTTTAGCCTCTTTTAATCTTTGTTAATGTGAAAAGCGGCGGCTGTCAAGGTTTGGAATTGATAACGTCATTTAGGAAATTATTGAATCCATACCAAGTTTTTGACTTGGAAAATGGTGGACCACTACCTGGGTTAGTGACCAATTGTGAAATACCAGGGTTGGGATTGAACTGACATAACACGTGACGTGTGATTCTTTACAGATTATATGTATTTCGACATGTAAAAGATTATAAAATTCTCGTATGTGGCGGCGATGGGACCATTGGGTGGGTATTACAGTGCCTGGATAACGTTGGGCAAGATTCAGAATGCCAGTCACCAGCTTGTGCCATTGTCCCGTTGGGTACCGGTGAGTAAGATTTACCTAATTAACGATAGTTTCACTTTGAAATCGATGCTATTTACTCCAAACAGCATATTTAAAAAAATTGCATTTGATAGCACTTTTTCTTAACAAATACTAGTGTTTGAAGGCTTTCCAATATAGCTTAGTGTCAAAAACCTTCATTTGTCTCAAATGTTTTCCCAATAAATTTCAGCTCGAATTGGCACGTTTTAATTTAATCTTCTCACCCATGTAATACAAAACTGCAGTTAAGCTGTTTCATTGCGACTTTCGTTTTAAAAAAATTGTAATGGGGCTATACATGAAGGACGTCCTGGAATTTTCACGATTTTCAGAACCCCCATTGAACAACATACACAATGTTATTTTAATTTTATTTATGAGCATCGTATGAAGACTGTCAGTTTAATATACTCATAATTCTAACAGTAAAGCAGTCCGGTTGCAATTTAAATTGGATGCATTACCATAATATCATCAGTTTTTTCCGTTTACCATCAGTTTTACCCAGTTTTCAATCTGGACTATCCATTATGCTGACATAGTGGGAAGGGTATGAAAATCACGAAAATGTGATTACATAATACAGTATTTGAACGTCCCCTAATATAAAATTCGCCACTCTACTGGTTATTTTTTTTCAAAACAAACTATTTATGTTTAAAAAGTTTGGTTTTCGAATACCCCTGTAACTCCTTTATGGATGGTTTTATATATACTTTAGGGACTTTTATGGAGTCCTTACTCCATATCCTAAGTCTCAGAAATTAGGAATAAAAATTGACCTAACCTAGCAATTTATGCTTTAGCTACCCCTAACAGCCAGGCAATCACTACCAGCATAAGAGCCGTTAGGAGAAGCTCACTCTGTTATAGTCCCTGCTCCAAATGTGCACCAACAAAAATCTAACAAATCAAGAGGATTAAATGAAATGCGGCAGAAAAACATGTAAATTTGGAGCAGGGACTATACTACAGCACACCCCAGTTTTTTGGGAAGGAATATCGTTGCATGCCAATTAATGTTTTTAATAATGTTGCTTCCAGGTAATGACTTAGCCCGGGTACTCCGTTGGGGACCTGGATATACAGGTGGTGAAGATCCTTTAAATCTTCTGAAGGATATTATTGAAGCTGAGGAAATCAGATTAGACAGGTGGGGTGTAGTATTTTTTACAACTTTCAGTATTCGTACTTTTGCTAACTCGATTAACATATTGCTGAAATCAGATGGACAGTAGTTTTCCATCCTGAAGAAAAGATGGAGGAAAAGCCTGGAACTGGTGCAACTTTAAGCAATAGCACGGGTTCCACCTCCGAAGACAACACCCAGATATTTGTTATGAATAATTATTTCGGCATCGGAATCGATGCTGATCTGTGTTTAGACTTCCATAATGCAAGAGAGGAAAATCCAAATAAATTTAATAGCCGGTAAGATTTTTTGCTTGAATCATTGCACCAATTTCTGATTGTTGTGTGGGCCTTCGTTTTTTTTTTCTGGCGAAAATCCAGATTTTATCATCTGCGACATTCCTATAAGGTTTTTTATTGAAGATTTATTTAATCCGGTTTTTAAAATTTTTCTATTGTCACTGATGTTGAAAAAGCAGTCTGCATTTTGTATTGAAATAAATTGAGAAACAGCTGTTTCTTGATAAAGATTGAAGAGGTTTTGATATAGAATGAAGGGTTATTTTGAATTTGATTTTTTTATTCTGAAATTGAATTTTGATTAAACCTTATCTTTAACCTATGCCACAACAAAAGATTGTCTAAAGGAAGGAAATTACAAATGAAAATTGTCCACATTTTGCATTGAATGACATTGATAAACAAACTCAGTTACTTGGCAGAGAATGAAAAGTTATTTTGAAATTATGAATTTTTTAGCTATGAATATGAATTTGATGAAACCTACTCTGTTAGCCTGATTGAAACTTTCCTATAAGCAATAACAAAAGAAATTGAGAAACTAGATGTTTCTTAGCAAAGAATGAAACCTACTCTCAAACATTAGGAATTTTTTGGTTTACGAACAATGAATTGGATGAAACATACTATGTAACCTAACTGTAAACTTTCTTAAAGTAACAACTAAAGATTGCATAAAAAAAGAAAATAGCATATGTTGTTTTGCTGTTTGCATTATGAAAACATGTTATTGTTTGATATGATTGTGTTAGCCTTAGCAATGGAGATTTTCCACTAACCTAATTTTATCAATCTTTTCTCGACAGCCTTCATAATAAAGGCGTTTATGTCAAGATGGGGCTTCGGAAAATGGTTAGCCGAAAAATGTGCAAGGATTTGCATAAAGAGATTAAATTGGAAGTCGATGGCAAAGTCGTCGATCTGCCGCAAGTCGAAGGAATAATCATTTTGAACATCCTCAGGTATGCTTTCATTGTTGCATCACGCTCTATCATGATCACTGCCAAACTGGAAAACATGGAAACCTCAGGAAATTTCAATTCAAACGTGAAAAGTTTCTGTATAAACATTGTATTCATTGACGTGATCATGGGGTGTGTCTCAATCCATCACGAATCCAATATTTTATTCCAACGTATATTTTAAATTTGCCTGCAGCGTTTTCTGATGAATATTAATATTATCAAACAAATTTTTTGAGGCAATGTGGGCTAAATTTCTCCACTTTTGTTTAGTTTTGAAAATAATTTCACCTAGGGTTTCCTGCCTTAAAAATTCACTAAAATCCATTATAAGGGATCCCTTTTTTAAATCATGTTTTTCCTTCGTTATTAACATTTTTAAAGATATTGTTAGAAAAATGCATATAAAATCAATCCCTTCTGGCAACGTTGTACACAATCAAAAATTTTCGCCTTCTTGTCCTCCTGCGAAAATTATGACAAAGTAATTATGGAAATTCCTTTAACTAATAATGTTCAAAGAAGTTTTTTTTATTGAAATATATGATAAAATCCACCATTTGTGATCTATGTATTCTAAAAATTTTGCAGATGGCTTTATCTAATAATTATGATTTATACATTGTGGACCAAAGAAACGGGAATTTTTCTGAGGTTAAAATAATATCTTTAAACCTTTGCAAATAATTTTAACTTTTTCACATTTGAATATTACATGCCATTTACAAATTACCTTACAAATAGGATTGGGGATCTAAACTCGATTTATATCGGATATTTCAAGATCGAATAGCAATCTCAATTCACTTCAATGGAGAATTCAATTTTCCCTGACAAAGCAGTCTACAGGTTATAAGGTGATTCGAGCAGCATGTTATAAGTTATTAAATCATTCTTAAGCAGTCTCCATTTCTTTCAAGGAGATTTGAATTCGATTTTTTGATACCAGCGAATCGAATTCACCCCTGAATGCATTCGATTTCATCTTGAAATACCCGTTATAAATAAAATTTCGATTTCCAGCATCAGTTATAAGGTAATTTGTAATTTGCATGTAATACTCTCAAACGTGGTGTAGTTAAACTAATTGTACAAAGGTTTATAGATCTTCTTTTCAGCCTTTTAAAAGTCACGTATTTTTGGCCCACCCTGTATAAAACATTATGGCAACTGTGCTAATGAGGGATCATTTAAAAAAATCCTGTTTTTCCTTTGTGATTAACATTTGTAAAATAATATTTCTAGAAAAATGCACAAATTTCTTCTTCCTTTCTGGCAACATTCTTCTAAAAGTTTAGCCTACTCCATTCTCTTAACTAATAATGTAATTTGTCCCCACTAAGTTTGAAATTTAATTGGACCTGGAAAAAAGAGGATATGTCCCTGGAAATTTCAGTGGATTCAGTTTCAAGAAAAAAGTATTTTTTTTTAGTTTTCACCTAAGGCGTTACTTTCATTATTTGTATGATTAAAAAACGGAATTTGTACCCCACAAAGTTTTAAACTTAATTGTACCAGCAAAATTGAGAATTTGACCCTGGAAAACCTGGAAAACTAAAGGAATTTCGGTTTAGGAAATTAGCAGCCACCGTTCCATTCGCTGCAAAATTTTTATCTTTTCTACATTTTCTATAGTTGGGGATCAGGTGCTAACCCCTGGGGTCCTGAGAGGGACGACCAGTTTTCGAAACCAACTCACTACGATGGGATGCTCGAAGTCGTTGGTGTGACCGGTGTGGTCCATTTGGGACAAATTCAAAGTGGATTACGTAGTGCCATGAGGATAGCGCAAGGAGGACACGTACGTAAATAAACTACCGTTATTCTACCATTATATTAGCAATTCTGCTAATTGGGCTGAAATCCTTAACAACCCACATGATAATTCAGTAACATTCAGATGACCAGCAGAATTTTTAGTATTATGAGTAAAATTCGACTCCCGATACAAGTAACTTGTTATTAGTCCATGAATTCCGAAAATCAGACATCAGTAAATTGGCAAGTTACTATGAGTTTTCGACGTTATTTTTGATTTTCCAAATTTGATTGGAAAATTTAACTAAAATTGTCCAAAAATCGTCCACTGGGCACTGAAGGATCTAATTTCAAATATTGATATTTCCAAAGCTTGTAAGTCCTTTGGCAAATGTGCAATCCAATAAATGCCCTTTTGTCAGGATTTGTTTAGAATTGTTGTTGCCTGAACTTCATTTTCGATCTCTTAATTTCTGGTTCAGTATCTGAATATACATTTAGAACCAGCTAAGGGGACGTTCAAGTATTATGTCATCATATCATGGGGTGGGGGTCAGCTGAATGCTGACAAATTCTGACGTGGAGGGTTGGCCAAATGATTACGTCATCATTGAAAAAATTTGAAAAAATATCAAAATAAAATACTAAAATTTCACAAGTTTTTGATGAAAAACAGCTAGATGATTTAAAAATCTAAAACTATTATTGATAATCAGACCAATTCTTCTACTGAATTTGAAATGACAAACTTCCTGAAAATCGCCTCACATTTATATACATTCCCAACAAGGGTATAAAAATTTAAAAAAATATTTGTATTGTAATTTAATCATGATAGTAATAGCAAACAAGTTTAGCATTAGAGAAAATGAAACTTAAAATTTCAAATTTTATTCAGGAGCAGTGGTCCAGATATGACTTTTGTTATTCTACTTGCATTGCCGTTTTCTAAAACAGCGCATCTTTTGTGATCCAGTTTTGCAAAAAAAAAATTTTTTTTCTTACATGTATTATTCGATTTATTATTACTTTTATGGGCAAAAATACATAATTTCTGGTCTAATTTTTATAAAACGTTCAATCAATTCGAAACTTGTTTGGGCACTGATCGTCACTATTTATTGAGAAGGTCTGGAAATCGCGAAAAATCGATGACACAGTACTTGAACGTCCACTTAAAAATACTGTACTTTAGGTCCATATTTACAAAAATATTGTATGGGAGTTTAATTGAACCTCATGGACATTTATTCGAATTGTGGAAACATTTACTTGAGGTTCATTCTTTCCTTACAGATAAAAATTCGGTTGAATACCGAAATGCCTGTTCAAGTGGATGGTGAACCTTGGATTCAAAACGCAGGCGAAGTTGTCGTCCTCAAGTCAGCCCTCAAGGTAAACCTGAACGTTTTCAATCTACTTTTGAGATCTTTAACTTGCTACATACGAATAAGCCCATCTTTCGAAGCTGCAGTAAAATGTATTTGGAATTGAAAGGAAGGAGAAGTCGTAACACTGATACGAAATTTATCAATTGGACAAATTCCTTCTTGCGTCATGATGCCAATTAAAATATTCCATATAAATTATTTATTTAACCAGTTCTTTTATTCTGAAAGCTTCAAAATCTTCACACATTTCCTTTGAAGTAGTGTTTTTCTGGAAGCCATGAAGGGGTAATGTTTGAAGACGATTGAAGGGTCGATTTTGCTCAAATATTTTACAAACAAGAACGAAGTTACGTAGTTTTCAATAAGGTTACCCTTACGAAAATTGAAAAGTATTTATAAAGCTGCTAGTAGGTAGGTTTCCGTTTGTATTTTTTTGGCATCAGAAACGTGTTTCAATAGGTATCAAATAAATCTGATCGGTTGCAAAATATATCTATCATAGGTTTCAGAGGGATACCTAACAGTGTACACCATTTTAGAAACTATTTGAAGCCTATGAAATACCTTGGATATGAAGGAAATCTTTTAACAACCAATAGTGATACCTTAAAGAAATCATCAGAAGTTTCCTTTGCAAGGTTGTAAATTTTGAATGTCAATAATACGCCAAAAAGCACCTCGATACCTACTGGATACTAGAAATTAACTAAAATTATTCAGGGTGTTTACAAAGGTTGTTTACCACTTTAAAAATTCAGAACAGGAATTCTAATTGAAATACAGGAACACTCTTTGGTTCATGTGATATACCAAGTCAGTTTTTATTTTGGGTTTAGACTACTTCGACATGTGCGCCTCTGATGGCAGGTACAGCACTTAATCGGATTTCCTACCCTCTACATTGAACTAGATAGCATTATGGCAAATGGTATTGGGCAATCTGGACTTCAATTAATGGATACCCAATCTGAGGAGTTTTGTAGACTTTGTCGTTGACATACCACCACAAACTGTCAGGTATGAATTAACTCGGCGCCCCACCAAAATTGGCCAAATTATGAAAGATGCCCTAGACGCTATCTTTCCATAACGGTCTGGTCACCCATGTCCTCTGGCATTACATTCCTGGACTTTTTTTAGTGAGGGTGTCCATGGATGGTATCCATGAATTAATCACCCATAGAATAAGCAATGGTGGCCTGTTGATGAGAAAATGCTGTCTAGTTCAATGGAGTGGGTTTTAATCCGAAGTGCTTGTATTTCAATAAAAATTACCGTTATTAATTTTTAAATTTGTAAACAACACCCGTAAATGTACGGGTAAATATACACCCGGCACTTAACATTTTTGTAAGGGTGAGATTTTGAAGGTAAATAAGTGGTAACTATGAGTTGGTGTATCACATACTACAAAGAATGTTCCTGTATTTCAATTAGAATCCCTGATACAAATTTTTAAACTTGTTAACAACCTTTATAAACACCCTGCACTTAACATTTTTGTAAGGGTGAGATTTTGAAAGTTACAAAGTGGTAACTATGAGTTGGTGTATCACATAATCCGAAGAATGTTCCTGTATTTCAATTAGAATCCCTGTTACAAATTTGTAAACAACTTTTATAAACACCCTGCACTTAACATTTTTGTAAGGATGAGATTTTGAAGGTAAATAAGTGGTAACTATGAGTTGGTGTATCACGTAAAGCAAAGAATGTTCCTGTATTTCAATTAGAAGCACTGTTATGAATTTTAAAAGTTGTAAACAACGTTTACAAACACCCAGCACTTAAAATTGTTGCAATTAAGGGTAAGGTTTTGAAAGTTAAAAAACTGGTATTCAATTCCAAAAACATTCTGCTGGCGCCTGAGCTTCCGAAGTGTCGTTTTTGTGCCGGAAAGAAGTCTTAGTTTCGCACTCTCTTCTTTTTTCGTCCGGGTTTGCCCCAATCTGTGTTGCTTGTCCACCCAAACACTGATTCCTCTTCAGGCCACCATGCTTAAGAAAAAAGCCAGTGCCTCTACTCCCCTGTGGCACCAAGGTCGCACCAATACCCTGCAGTAGACAGACAATGCAGCAGCATTCGAGCCAGATTTCAACCCAGCTCCTTTGGCCGCCACTCAAAAACTCTTCTCAGATTTGCACCTCCAACCATCACGCACCACTCTTACCGTTAACCAAACGTTTTATTCAGTTGAACAAAACATCGCCAGCAACGTTTTTTAGCCAACGGTTTGTGTTGGAATTAACGGTTCACGGTATGCTGAGTGGGTCGGTCCGAAAACTGACCCAAATAGGAATCGTCGGCAAGCCCTTGTTTTGCCCTGTCGGAAACACACGAGCACCGAGTGGACGTGACAGATCGATGGCAGACAATGTCTTATGTCTGTCATGACAGCACTGGAGGGGGACCTGAAGTAGCAAGCCCTTGCATTCTTCTCCGTTTCGCACTGCCCGTGGTACGGCAGTGGGGGAACTGACCGCTGCAATGCATTGCAATGCTCGTTCCAGAACTACTGGAATGCTGCGAGGAAATGACTGAAACAGGATGGTGGCCCGGAAGAAAGCCTCCGAAGAAATGCGAGTGGCTGGGTTTTTCTTTCCGATAACTCGTTTCTTGGAGGACTCGGAAGATGGTAGCGTACTTCTTGACTCAAAATGAGCTTTTGAGCAGCCCTGTATACCCTCGACTTAATTCTTCCCTTGGTTCCTCCAGTTTTGCTTGCTTTCGCCGCTAGGATGTCTTCGAGGTCGCTGATGTAGCCATGTTTTGTTCATGGAAATTGGGGACAGCATGTGCAGTCCTTATGGTGGGAACATACATTATTCCAACACACTCAACACAACGTGCTGGACATTTTGGTTTGATTGTAGAAAAATTTATTTCTACCGTACCTTAAAAATGGCTGGAAAATGGGACAGATAGACTGGCATTTGTCTCTTTATTAACATAAAAGAAGAAAAATTGTAAGAGATGTGATATAGGAAGCTTTTTCGTTTTTATTGCTGTAACTTTATAATGCGTGACAATTTCTTTTTACCAAACTTTAAAATCTTTCAGTGACGGTTTCTCATTATGTGTTTTAATTATAAATTCCTATACTAGCATAGGATTTTTTCAAATTTATTTTACTGTGGTTTGAGGGCCTTTGTTGTCAATTTTAAAATGTTTTATTTCATAAGTCCAATACCCAATGGTACATGTCTCGACTGCCGAAATTGACTGGAAGTACCAGAAATAAATACTGAAAATTCGATCAGTAGCATTTCTGAACAAGTTTACATTCTGATAAAGTTTAAATTTTTGTTTTCCTACAACTTGTGGGAATTGGTTGTTTTAAAATACGTTTTATTTTGCTTTGAGGGCATTGGTTATCAATTCAAAAATTAATATTCGAGGAGCTAAGTCGAATGCTACAAGTATCGACTGACAGAAATGACCGGAAGTGCCAGAAAAAAAAAAAATTAAAATTCGACCTCTTGAGGATCTAATTAACATTTCTGAATAATTTAGAGATATTAACCTAACCTTCATAGCTTATGCATAGTGGAGCAGCTAACCGGCCGCTGATCTAAAGAAAGGCCATTCCTTCTTTCGACAAATACGATTACTTGATCAAATGAAACAAAGAAGACAATACTACAAATACATAGTAATTGCTAAAACAATTGTTCCAAAACATTTACCAACTACTGTATAATGTCATGTGTTGAGTGTGATGGATTCACGAGCACACAATTACCAAGATGTTACAAAGTTGGGCAGTGCTGATCGCCCTTTAATTTCCCAGAACAAAACATGAATTATTTTTACGTGCAACGAAAGGGCATGTGGTGAGTTTATGATCACACCTATACCATTTTATCCAGTCCAGCGAAGGGGAGGACGAAGTAAACTTGCACCATTTGTCCGAGGCAAAATTGAGCAATGTCTTCGCACCCCCATCTCCATCAGTACATGTAGCCTAGAAGCGGTGATGTTGAACGAATTGAATGTAGCTTCCTGTTTTTTTTTGCTTTGTTGGAGACCTAAAACGCATTGAATTGAAATATTACTCAAAAGTTCATAAACCATGGCCCATATTCGTGGCTCAAGCACGGAACAATGCCGCAAAGTGCAAAAATTGCTTCATCATCCCAAATTTTCCAAAACCTTGCCCACACGAAAACACTTGCCGAATTCACTGTCGCCCCCTGGGCCCTGGCCAAGCAGCCAGGGACGAATTTAAATTCACCATCCATTTGGTGCCCTCGGCACATTGCAGTGCCCAAAAAGTTGCGGTGCTCGAAACAAACTGATGGAATGGTATCTTTGAAACGAATGACTGGTAAGATGAAATGGAAGTCCAATGCCGCAACATTGGTTTGTATGTGCTCTTGTTTTCCTGAATCTTACGTGTTTTTTCTTTTTTTGTTTTTCTTCTTCTGGCTTTTTCCCCTGTCCCGCCCCCGCTTTTTCGTCTCCTCCCCCGTTCCTTGCGTTTATTTTTTTTCTCTTCGGGGTCTGACGTGGGGCCTGCGTTCCTCCAACGTTCTCTTTTCGTTTCTGGAACTTCCTTTGATTTTGACATCCCGAACGTCCTCCTCCTAACCTGCTTCCTCCTTGGTTTGCCTCACCTTCCCGCGGTGCCCAATCCGTCTAGGCCACCATGCTAAAGAAGACGAAAAGCAAAATCAAGAGGCGAAATACCGAACCTTCCATGATGGTCGCCGGCATCGGCACCATCCGACCCGACCCCGCCAGCTTGACCAGTGCCAACAATACCTCGGGGCCGTTCTAGGTCGTCGCGGGCCACCGGCCACGGGACATGGGACATGGACACGGGACACTGTCCGACACCTCTTCTCCTCCGCTACGTAGCTCGCTGTCCGCACTACCGCCCCGGGACCGGGACCGGAACGCACCCGTGACCCGTCTTCTATTAGTAACTCTTCCAGCTGTAGCGCGTGTGGAACCCGCAGGATGGTGCGCAGTGTTGATGCGGACTTAACCACCTCCGTACGCTCTTCTTGCCTCACTCGTTGATTCTGTTTTCGTTTATTTGCCCCATCACCCCCGCTTCTGGATTCCATCATCCGCACCCCCTCCTCACCCTGCATCCGCCTCAAACGCCTTTTGTTGTCCGCATTTTCCTTCAGTTTGCACTCCATAGCAATTTTCTGCTAAGTTGCCATTTCACTCACCAGTCATTTTGTGCGCACCACCGTGTTTATATATCCGTGTTTCTGTGTGGACATACCGTACGTAGACACCTCCGTATATATAAACACTCATCTCGCTACTCTATCTCTATCTCTCTTCTCGACGCCATAGAACGCCGCTGTTCCCTTTTGGTTTCGGTTGCCGGTAACGCTTCCAAGACGATTCGTGTACGGTCCAGTCGTCCTCTAGCGAGTCGATCGTCTCGTGCCATTGTTTTTTACGGTTTTCAAGTTTCTTTCAAACGTCTAATATCCACTTTTGTATAGTACGTGATGTGCACGCTTCCCCGTAGCTAGCTGTGCTAACGTCACTGTGCCGAAGAAGGTTTGCTGGCCCATCCGATTCGAAGCTTGGGCTGGAAATGGGCCCTGACAATAAGGTTGGGACAGGTTACTTCCATTTCAGCGTTTTAGAATAGTTGCAAGGTGCAAAATGGACTGCCAGCAGCCGTAACGCTGGGAATGAGCCAGCGCCACCTATGAAGCGTTCCATGCAACGGAGTCCACGTCGCTGAAATGAAGACAGACCACTAATGCAGTTTTGCAATCATCCGTTTGTGCTGTGTCATGACGTAGGCTGCTTTACATTATTAGGCAATGTACTGAACACCATAAACCTTTGGTGCATAAATGACTACCAGCAGTTAAGCGGGTTACACATGTGTGGCTTAGGACATAGTGGGTTGTAGGCAGGGCTGGATTAACCTATAAGCAAAATAAGCACGATCTTAGGGCATCAAGGGAAGGGGGCACCACAGAGTGGCAAATGGTGTAGATGCTCAGATTAGGGGTGGCTAATATGACAGAAGAAATAGTGTATGGAATTTTTAGCATAGATTCATCATTTGGGATCTAGTTTTTCTTAATCTATTGATCTCACCAGTTTGTGTACGGAAATTTTGGCTAAACTATGAGGTTCTGTACTATTTTAAAAAATCCATTGACGAATTGTTTTTTTAAAATTACCTTCAGTGCTCCCGTTGTTCGTAATAATTTTGAAAATCCTTTTCTGGAACCTTTTCTAAAGCCATCATTTCTGGTAGGGATTTAAAAAATCAACATTCCAAACAAAAATATGGGTAAATATCTCATTTGTGGTCTTGGGTTTCTAAGCACTTCGTCTACGGTGTTTCTAAATTAGTTATACCAGGATTACTAAATCAATGAATGCTTTAAAATTTAGGCTAAAACCAATCACTTGAGATCTAATTTTTAAAAAAAAATTCACATACTGCGTTTCCTTTAATATCAGCAAACATTTCCTGACTAGAATTGTGACATAAAATCGACCAGCTGTTTCATTTCGAAAAATCATTATTTTAATGTAAAATTTGATTGTGATAAATACGTTGGGGGTCACGAAAATCTTAAGCCAATCTGGGAAGAAGGTGTGGCTAAAACCCCTTAGAGGAATTCGGTATTAAGCTTAGTAGGATGTGCACATCTCCAAAAAGTGGGCTTCTCCTAACAGCTCATAGGCTTTGTGGGGCAACTTGCAAATCTGACCTAATTTAATCTAACCTGACTTACCCTAGCCTCACCTATGCTGATTGATTATAGGTTGGATGAAATTATACCCGGTTGGGTTAGATCAGTCTAGGTTTGGTTTGGTTTGGACAAACAGAACAATTTGCGAGCTGCCCAACCAAATCTCGACTTTCAAAAACATGTGCGGGTCATTTGACGTACTCGAAGAAAGTAGTTTTTATGCACATTGCCTGACAGTGTAAAGCAGCCTTAAAAATGACGTCCAGTGCAGGACCAGATGGAAAAGTCAAACACCATCTACAGTCTGGGACAGGAAAAATGCTGATGCAAAATGCATTCAGGTTGCTTGTACTGTTGCACTTTACATGTACATGATGTAGGGCGTTTAAATCTTGGTGACCATACCTAATAAGCCAAATTTTTATTTCAAAATTTCCTCGCAATTTGAATAATGTGCAAGGAAGAACAAAATAATTGTACTTAGCGCCTCAGTCAGATTCCAATTGAACAAGCTCTCGATGGACTGACCAGCATCCTTTTTCACAATGTTCTCCACTAAATTATATGGATTTTCTCGTATACCCATTCCATCAGTCATCTGAAAACTATCTGCACCAATACCAGACAGTGAATACAAGGGGCTGTTAAGAAGACATCGCGGATTTGTCTCGTGTGCAACATTTGGCAAAATATTCCGATGTTTTTGGAATTTTCGGATAATGGTGGTAAAGTTTTGCAGTTAGTGCTGTCGAACGAGAACATTCTTTCTGATGAATGAGAAATTTTAAATTAGAGATAATTTATGAAATTTCACCTAGTCTTAAGTTCAGTTTCCAATGATTCTGTTACTAACATCTAATGAAATAAGCAAGCATTTAGTTTTTTTATTATTTTGGTTTGTAACAGACCTGAATGGCTGATTTCTGCTAGTCCCTCATGTGTTTACGAAGTATTCTAGTCAGTGGCCAAAATATTTTTCTTGTTTTGTCTCGCTCGCATCATTAACACCATCCGATCCGATTGCCAAAGTTATTATACATATTTATATATACTGTATATGGGATTTAAAAACCAGATATCTAAACCATTATTATTGTAAAACTATATTAGTTGCGTTGAAAAATTCCACGTGGATTTCAACTCCCACTTAAGTTCGATTAATGGTTATTATTTGATTTCTCGTTGTAATGCAGGGTTTTTAATGTCGATGTATAATTTTTGGCATTATCTTTATTCACTGTTGAAACCAGTTCGCAATCTTTATATTGTTTATCAATTTTCATTCTATGCTTTTTTACCTGCTTTGAAATGTCACGACTCTTTTATGTCCACCATTCACCACAACTGCTGCTGTCATGACCATCCTGTTGACATGTACATGTACATAATTTATTTAGTTGATTACCTCATTGTCACTTTTAGCAGTTTTTAATAGTTGTCTAAAGTGCATTTAAATTAATCACATAGGCAACTATGGACGAGTGATTCAGCATATCAGCTCTTTGACCAAAATTTCAAGGAACCATTAATGCCACTGGCGTCCATCTCCAAATTTACTAAAAATGCTAAATTTGCAAAATTTTTCAAATCTTCAAAATTTGTTTTGGTGCATGCTCCAAATGTGCACATAATATTTATATTCCATTTGCTTTTCTATTGCACAAGAATAACATCTGTCATAGCAACTGTTTTTTGTGTTTAACATTACCTGTCAATATAATTTTTGATTTAGCTGCCCCTAACTGTTCGGCAATCACTGCAAGCTTATGAGCTGTTAGGAGAAGCCTACATTCTTAGTCTTTGTAAATAGAGCCTAAAGCACCATTTTAAATTTTAAAATCATTACAGAAAATTTCAACTTAACCGTAAATCTTAATGATATACAGTATTCTTTTTTCCATAAACATTTAGAGCAAAGAACAAAAGCAAACTATAAGTGGATATGTTGGAATTTTCTTCTTTCTGGAATGCTGATACTCGTCCATTCGGCAATGTTTTCATCCCACATATTTGATTTGTTCTTGGTTGCTGATTCGGACGTGCATTACGCAGCAGCAGTTGAATTGCACAAGTCAAAACTACAGGGTGTCTGTTCGAATGGCATGCTAAACCATAGGGATCCATTGAAAATAACAAAAAAAATACCCCAAAAAAATATGTAAACCGACGGTTTCGTTTGAATGGCTCACCCTGTAGCACCCCAGAATACAAACCACATGCAGGGTCCCCTGCCCACAAGAAATAGTTCCACACGTGGGGCATCCTGTATAACCTCAGCCTAAACAGTAAAACAGCAACATACAGGGTGCCCATTAAAACATTTGTTCCAGTTGAGTGTGACACTGGTAGAAATTCAGCATGAATACCAATGACAATGGTTCAATGTACCAATGTTTATAACCTATTCAACTAGCAAAATTGATGCGATGTTGTCAGTGTCTTGAAATCAAGTCATAAACTGGCTGATCCTGCAGAACAACAACATTCAAAATTGTCCAGCCATTTGGGCCCAACTGTACGCATAGCAGGGAAACATCAATACAGGGTGTCCCACCTGAATGGAACAATTGTCTCCACAAGACCACACCACACAGTAAATAGCCCATTTGTCAACTCTCAAACCAATCAGAATTTTCACACAGTTCAATGCAAACCTGCAATAGTCCATTTCTTCCATGCAACAATCATATTCATCTGTAATTTCATGACAATAGCACTGCACACACTCGCTTTTCTATCAGTATAAATACCAATCGCGTTCATGTTCGACCCGGTTTCGTTGCCCACGTTGAACTAGCTGCACCCGTGCTAGAGCCCCACCTTCTTTGTCACTGGTGTCCCTCTGCGTGCAACGGGTGCCATCACAGCCAGGGATGTAACCGCATTCGCGAATGAAACTGTTGTTTTAGTGACATCTTTTTCGTTGGTTTCTCTTGATTTGTGGCCGAAAGCAGTGTTGGAATTGTCAGTATTAAGAGGTTACTACTTGCTGATGTGTCCCAACCCCCGAGCGAAAGGGCTACTTTTCGCGTGCTTGGTTGGCCTGGATCGAACCCGGTTCGTTTTAATTCTTTAGACGAATTCCAGTGTTGTTGTTTTTGTTTTCTTTTTCGGTGCCATCACCCCCACTTATTCTACTTAGGTGGATATACCTCCTGGTTTATACATAATTGTACAGTATGTAGTGTACATATACCTCTTAGTGGTCTTTTTAAAACAAGCGTGTTAATATTCAAGTGTAAAATTCCTGTGAGTTGTCAATGTGCAGCATTTCTATGCTGAAATAGTCCTGAGCCCCTCCCACTTTCTCGACTAGGATTCGAGCCCGTTACTGTGCCCTCTGACCTCGAGGCCCAGGGCAACGTCGTCTCCTTTTGATCTCTTCGAAAATCCTAAGTCTAACTTAACCTAACACTTTTTAGAGTACACATATTACTATAAATACTGGTATAAATATAATTTGCTCTATACATATAAATATACATATATATATATATATATTGCTGTGACTAACCGATGAATTCACCTAAATCTTCCCCCAACCCACTTTCGATTCCTCCTTTCGATTGACCCCTCTTCCCCATCCGCAGGGTTAAGGGTTATGGGGTGACACCAAGAAGCAACCATGACCCGTGGAGGGAATGTGACTAGTGGCGACCCCACACCCAAATGCCCGCACTTACTTTCTGCATTTCTTGTTACTTTCTGTTGTCAACTTCAACCATTTTGTGAGCAGTTCTGTTTTAAGGCGCATTCGGTGGGTAGTACACGCCGCCCGACCCGTGTTGACCTTTTTTTACCATGTTGCCAATGTTTGTGAAACCAGCGCAACGCATAGTCGTACGTGATTGGTCCCGGCAGGCTCCCCAGCACAACACGTGACGGCAGCTAGCCAATGAATGCCCGAGTGCCGCTCTGGGGCCAATTTAGCACGACTTGTTCTGACTTGTATATACGATGTAATCCTTCCTATTTCTCCTTGGCACGTAGGCCTAGTTTCTTGTCTATCTCCCAAATCTAATTGTCCAATCTAGCTGCTACTCCGATCCCAACCTGTAGTAGGATCCCAACCAGGGAAAAGCTCGCGGACATCCGATTCGCATTGGACAACATCCCGGGCTGGATTTTAGAACATTGTTCATGGCCCATTGTGTACTAACAGGGGCACAGGAATGGATTTAAGAGCCCTGAAGAAGTGAAACGTTTGTCAGGTCTGGACTGGGAACATATTTAGGCCCAGGAAAAACACCAAAAAATGTGGGCCCAAGACGCGGCCACCATGATGGCCCCCGGAAACTTCCAGTATACACGGCTGAACTAGGGAAATGTCTAAGTCCAGGATAAACACCAAAAAATATAGGCCCAATGAGGAACCAATGTCGATAAAGGTATCCATAACTCAACTGGGAACATTTATAGGCTCAGGAAAAACACCAAGAAATGTAGGTCCAATGATGTGGCCACCATGTTGGCCCACCGGAAAGCTCCTGGTATTCGGGGCTGGACTGGGAACATATTAGATACAGAAAAAACCAAAAAAATTGAAGCCTAACGAAGAACCAATGACCATAATCGTCCACTAGTATCCGTAACTGGACTGGGAACACTTTTAGGCCCAGGAAAAATCCCAAAAAATGTGGGCCCAATGAAGCTAGGACCACTGATGGCCCACCGGGGAAACTACCGATGTGACAGTTGCCCAGCCCTGGTCTTTGGGCCCCTGTTTAATGGTTGATGGGACACTACATATTTCTATCTTTTCAATGGAAACAAAATTCAGAACTAATCTCTGCAGGAAACATACACCCCTTCTGAAGACCCCAGCAGTTCTGGGTCCCAAAGAAATTGCTCAGTTCAACTTGATGTTCCTAAAACCCTTCCTGCCAGCATCCCTTCAGCTCCTCAGGTGCTGACCAATGCGAATGTCTAAAATCAAGCTTTCTTCGCAATGAATGCATTTAGCTTGGATAAAATTCAATGTTCTTCACTAAAGTCGAGCATGTTTCCCTGAGTTTTCTTCCAATTTCTTCCAAGCCCTAACCCTTGACCCTCTCCCTGCATATTCGTCGCACATCACCGAAATGCATTTCTGCACTACTGTTAATATCTGCACCCCTTCCCCAAAATCCTACCTGTTCGTGGTACGTGTGTTCTTCGTTGATTTTTTTTTCAACTAAACTCCCAAAGTCCCCTAGTCAAATCGCCCTGAAGTTGGCTGCAGTTCAGCCATGCCAGTTTCGTTGAGATCCACTGCTAACCCCAGTGTGACACGTGCTCGGGCCGACCAGTTATTGTACATAGATTTGGTATGAACCCCAGTCCGACTTTACTAATCGAACTGGTACTTATGAACCGCCCTCTGTCCAGCATTTCTGTGTATAAGCAATCCTTACCCCCCGGTGAGTATCAAAGCATTGCGAGAGTCGAAGCCACACCCCCCTATGCCCCGCCTCCTCGACTCCTCCCACAACCTCCAAATAAAACGCCAGGTTTGAAATCTAGTTTTTGCCCTTTTTCTTACTCGAAAAAGGCAGAAGTAAAGCATGCGTTTCCTATGCACTTTTTGCTCACGTGACTCTGGCGTTTCATTCCTGGACATGTTGAGATGTGGCGCAAAGTGGCGAGCGATTGCGATTGAGCCCCCATTTGCTGCTTCTGGCTTTCGGTTGAACTTTAACCTTTGTTGACTTCACGTGTGCTTGTGCTACACGCAACGGGAACGAGTGATTACCATTCCTTTTGTCACCTAGGGTCGGTTTCGCTACCATGAGACACCACATTTAACTTTGGTGTTAAGTTTGGCTAACATTGTGTAACATTGTGAGGAATATGTCTGAGATCGTACACCAAGTGGCTTCATGGTCTTTTTTTCTGGAAGGCAATGATAAATATGTGATTTAATTTGGAACATTGATTTGGCCAGTCACAAAATGATTTTGGCACATTGATTTGACCTGTTATAAAATTATTTCGGCACGTTGATTTGATCAAGCACAAAATGATTTTGGCACATTGATGACCCCCTACCACCTGGCATTCATCTGCTGACTGTAGGGTAAAAAATTGAATTGAATTGAATTGATTTAACCAGTCATAAAATGATTTTGGCACATTGATTTGACCAGTTACAAATTTATTTTAGTATGTTGATTTGACGAAGCACAAAATGATTTTGTCACGTTGATTTCACCAAGCACAAAATGATTTTGGCACGTTGATTTAGCTAATCACAAAATAATTTTGGCACGTTAATTTGACCAAGCACAAAATGAGGTTAGCACGTTGATTTGACCAAGCACAAAATGATTTTGACACGCTGATTTGATCATACACACAATGATTTTGGCACATTTGATTTGACCAGGCGCAAAATGATTTTGGGCACATTGTTTTGACCAAGCACAATTGATTTTTGCACGTTGATTTGAATAATCACAAAATGATTTTGGCACATTGATTTGAGTAATCAGAAAATTATTTCGGCACATTGATTTGAGTAATCAGAAAATGATTTTGGCACATTGATTTGACTAATCACAAAATTATTTCGGCACATTGATTTGAACCAGTCACAAATTTAGTTTGGCACTTTTGAGTTGACCGATCAATAATTATTTCAACACATTGATTTGACATAACACAAATTGATTTTTCCACATTGTATTGGTCAATCACTTGAAAAAATGTCCTAATCACTGACCAAAATAATGATGCTAACCCAGAAATGACGATGCATAAGCCTATCCTTGACATGGGGCACGTTTGGCATTAAAGAACATACTTCTGTATAGTCCCTGCTCCAAAAAACGTGCTAAGTTCTAGCGTCAACTTGTCCTAACCTAACCTGTGCTGCCCCTTGAAGATGGCAATCCTTAGGCGCACAGTCGACAGCATTGTTTGCCATCTTTCAGGGGCTGGGTGGTTTTAGAAATCCTAACCAAGCAAACAAATAAAGGAGTAAATCTGACAGCACGGGTGTTCTTGAGCTCTACTTAACCAGTAGAGTTGAGAGTTGAAATATATTTAAGATGTGCATTTGGGGCAAGGGGCTAAACTGAAGTACAGCCAAAAAGTATGTATGAACTGAATATGATGTTTGTTGCATTTAAAAACTATTGACCAATCACGTAAAATGCTCACAGCTCTTTTGGCTCATAGCTTTAATTGAATAAAGAATTCCATCCATATTAACGAAAAATTTATAATTAAATACATGTCTGTTTAGAAAGAAGCAAAATTGCCAAAGTGTCTCCTAAGTGCGAAACTGACCCAGGGCTGTTATATATAAAGACCGACGCATGGCAAGTCTTTCATTACGTCATCCTGTCATCCTCCTTCGTTTTCCCATCCCAAAAACGAAAAAAAAAACCAGAACTCACAGCAATTTCATTCGGAATTCTTCTCCGCACAGCTTTGTCCTTACTCGGAGTGTCGTCAAAGTGATCATTGTACTATTAATCTCCACTAGTGATAATTAAAAACCGATGTCATTTTATAAAAGTTTCTCAGTCGAGAATTATGTCCATGAATCTTTCTTCATTGCCGAGTCCAGGTTTTCCTTTCTCTTGTATAGACCTTTGTAGGGTTCTCTCGTTCTTCCGGTTCCTTTTAGCGCTTGTTTTTCCTTCGACTCTGAAACCAGCGACCAAAATGAAAAAAGTATTCACTGACCATTCTAAGAAGTGCAAGACAAACTGTACATTAAGAGGGTTAATAAGCGCAACCCGGGTGAACCTTTGCGTACGCGAAATTGTAATGCCGCTTGTGGACGCCCCGGCCTACTACCATGCAACTTATTTCCGGTGTATTTGGGTGTGTTTTTAATCTCTTGTCATTCCTTTTCCCGTTTCGTTCACTTTTTTACATTTCAACGTCTTTGATTCCCGAGTACGTGATTACACCCATCTCGCTGGTCCATTCCTTGTACTCAAGTGTCTCCAAGGCGGGTGGGGCGTGGGGATGTCTTTAAAAAATTTCCTAATTATTACGGCAAAGTCTGTCATGTGTACATGTGATCGCAGTAATACGAATAAATGTTTACATAGGAAATTGGAATAGTTGAAAGGACTGCTCATGTTTCTTTACATGGACTTCGGCTCCCACTCGAAATGAGCAGGTAAACGTCATGGAAAAACTGGAAAAATGATAAAGGCTCGATAAGTTACATCAGGGTGTCTACCGGTCGTGGAAGTCATGGAGAAGTCATGAAATGAAACTCAGGTAATGGAAATCATGAAATTTAAAACAGGGCCATGCAAAAGTTATGAAATTGACATCATAGTCATGGAAAGGTCAGGAAATTGACATCAGGGTCCTTAAAAAGTCATGAAATTTAAAACGGGGTCATGCAAAATTAATGAAATTTACATCATAGTCATGGAAAAGTGGTGAAATGTACAACAGGGTCATGGGATTTTTGTCTTTTGATTTATTCACGAAATAAAAATGTGGATTTAAATTCTTCATTTGTCACCAATTTTCCCAAAAAAATTTCGCCTACAACGTGTTTTCGCAAATGATCATGTCGGCACATTGGTTGATGATCCTGCTAAATACCGCTATTTAGTCATTGAACGAAATTTAGTAATCGAACGAATTGAAATTGGAACGAAGTAAACTACGAATAAAAAAATCATCAGCTAATATTTGATATTATATGTGATATTTTTAGTTTCACATTTTTTAAAAACGTTGTGTTCAGGAAAATTTAACTCTGCTTAATTGTACGACTCTCCCTTTAAAATTAAACAAAGACGTAGAAGTTTTGTAATCTTTATAGTTAAATGTTTAATACTACATGTACAGTATATACACTGTATATCTTCTTAACTGCTGATGATAGGCAACTAGTTCCAATTTGGAAGTTGTAGAGGACTAGATTGGTCTAAAAATTCGCCATTGTTCGTCGAATCATTGTTTTCTCAACATGAATGTAATTGTAATTGCCTTGACTTCCTGAAGTAAAGTTGGTTTTAACTTATCATGTTGCTAAGGTAAGTAGGAAACACATATTGTTTTTTCAGCATCTTCTCAAATCTTGTTCATTTTTCTCAGGTTAATACGTGTGTAGAAGTGACCTTTTCACAAATAAAGTACATATTATTTACAAATTGCATTTCACATGTTCTGTGATGATGTGCAACGCATACAAGTTCAAAAAGGACTTCGTGTTAATTATAATTAAATAATAATAAAAGAAGTAAAAGCTTTGTATCCACACTTGTAATATTATTAATATATATGCCATTTATTAAAAGATGCTGCTCTTTTTCTGAAAAATGAGAATATGTATGTCTGGGCTTTGGTAATCTGGGTGGAACTGCTCCGGTCGAACTTTATAGATACTGAAGTGTTCTTCTATCAGCTAGAAAAAATACACAGCCTATAACGTAACATGCAAAATCATCCATTCTTGATTTTCAAATCATGCAAACGTCAAATCATGGAATATAATTTAAAAATCACCAAATACCTGAAAGAATTTGGCCTCTAGTTCTTGTTTTTGTTGCGAATCTCGTTGCTCATAGCAAAACAGAATCTTTGTATCAGAACTGCTTAAATTGCACAAGGTGTTCACAAGGGGCTCCAGAGACTGAAGAAAATAACATTGTGTTAAAAACTTAAAATCTAAAACCACCTCTATTAGAAGAATTCATTTCAAAAATCTTGTTACCTCTGAATAATACAAACAATCTGACACCAAGATGTACTGGGGTTTAGGCAAATGATCCGATGCACTGCCCCAGCCCAAAGCCTGGAGTTGTACGCTGCCCTTGATGGCATGCCGATTACAGTCAACGTTCTTTTGCATTAAAGGCAAGAAATCTTCTAGATCCGTGACCACTACATTGGCTCTGAAAGCAGAGATTGTGAATTGGTTAAACTCGAATTTATGTGCAAATTTCAAGTAAATGATTTTGATGTTCGCACCCCAAACAAGCTGCCACGATGCCCACCAGCGCCGTACCAGAACCCAGCTCAATCACCGAAGAGTCCTTCAAAAGCAGCTGATGATCCTCTTTGGAACCTGAAGCACTGATCAGATAATTGGCCAGCACCAGTGCTGCGTCCCACACCACGCACCCCACATCACCCACAGATACCTGATGGATTTTCAGGCTGCGACCACTGTCCAGGTCAAATTCACGAACGAAGGTTGCGCTTAGATCCATTACGGATGCCCTGGAGGATGAGAAAATGAGACGAATTCAAGGCTGGAAATAGTCTTAAGCATTGGTTTTGGTACGTTCATTTTATGTCATCATCTTAGGGAAGGGAGTTTGTTAAATTATATCATCATGTCGTCTTAGAAAATTTGGGTAAAAAATTTCATTTGTCTTCCAGTTTTTCAAAAACGTTTGGTCGAGACGTTTTTACTCGAAAATCTGCACTTGTGTGACCAAAATTCATCGTTTTTAAACATGTTTGTACGCAAATTTCACACAATCCGAAATAATTTCAATTGGGATTTCAAGACCACCCCCTCCCTGGGTCAACATTCCCACCATTATCCAATATCCAACCCCACCCACAATTTGAAGAAATGGACCAACAGTACAAGCACGTATTTAATGTATGAACGTTTTGAAATTAAAGAAATTTGAAGAAATGGACATACGATATACATGAATGTGCTTTAAGTCACTCATATATGATTATATCATATACAGTGTATGACTGATATAAAGCACGTATATTGGATGTCCATTTCTTCAAATTATGGGTGGGGTTGGATACTGATGGGAACGTTGACTCATGGAGGAGATGGTCGTCAAATCCCACTTTTGTGGTGAAGACTTCAAAGTCACGGTATGTCATGGTTTTAACGGGAAGTTCCCCTCCCACCCCTGCCATGTTAAAAAATTGAAAAAAATGTATACATAAAATCTCTGCGAATAATGAATAAATCGTCGTGATAACAATTTTGCTTGATAGTCTGGTTA